>JAUELF010248690.1:0-12031 GCA_031471495.1 Clinocardium nuttallii | reverse complement strand
CATGGTACATTCAATAGGTATACATGGTACCTTCAATAAGTAGACATGGTACCTTCAATAGGTAGACATGGTACCTTCAATAGGTATACATGGTACATTCAATAGATAGACATGGTACATTCAATAGGTATACATGGTACATTCAATAGGTAGACATGGTACATTCAATAGGTTGACATGGTACATTCAATAGGTAGACATGGTGCCTTCAATAGGTAGACATGGTGCCTTCAATAGGTAGACATGGTACATTCAATAGGTAGACATGGTACATTCAATAGGTAGACATGGTACATTCAATAGGTATACATGGTACATTCAATAGGTTGACATGGTACATTCAATAGGTATACATGGTACCTTTAATAGGTAGACATGGTACCTTTAATAGGTAGACATGGTACGTTAAATAGGTAGACATGGTACCTTCAATATGTAGACATGGTATCCTTCAATAGGTAGACATGATACCCTTCAATAGGTAGACATGGTACCTTGAATAAGTAGACATGGCAACATTAATAAGTAGATATGGTACATTTAATAGGTAGGCAAGGTACCTTCAATAGCTTGACATGGTACCATCAATAGGTAGACATGGTACCTTCAATAAGTAGACATGGTACCTTCAATAAGTAGGCATGGTACCTTAAATAGGTAGACATGGTACCTTAAATAGGTAGAAATGGTACATTCAATATTATAGACATTATACCTTCAATAGATAGACATGGTACCTTTAATATATATACATTGTGCCTTTAATAGATTGACATAGTACCTTTCATAGGTAGACATGGTTTCTTCAATATATAGACATGGTACCTTCAATAGATATACATGGTACCTTCAATAGATAGACATGGTTTCTTCAATAGATATACATGGTACCTTCAATAGATAGACATGGTACCTTGAATAGGTAGACATGGTACCTTCAATAGATAGACATGGTACCTTCAATAGGTAGGCATGGTACCTTAAATAGGTAGATATGGTACATTCAATATGTAGGCATGGTACCTTAAATAGGTAGATATGGTATCATCAATAGGTAGACATGGTACATTCAATATGTAGACATGGGACATTCAATACATAGACATGGTACATTCAATACGTAGATATGGTATCATCAATAGGTAGACATGGTACATTCAATAGATAGACATATTAATACATATTAAATGCTCAGATCATGAGATGTTATGAAAGCAGACGATATCTTTAAAATCTTTATTATACACTTTAGTTCATTTTGAGCAGTTTCTCCTATTGACGCAATGTTTTCAACTTTTTTTTTTAAAGTTTTATTCTTTTACCTTTAGAGATTTTTTTCATATTTTTGCTCGATAGTTTCCAAGTCAAATAGTCAACTCAAGACTCTTTAACTATTTCTAATCTCACATACAACAAATCTGCTTCAGACGACTTAGAAAACGGTTTGGCAAAAGTAAGGAAAATTTCTATAAATTGTAGACGAGATATTGAATAATGTTTGAAAACGTTATGGCAAAAGAGAGAAATTGATTATTCAGAAATTATCTGCTGCAGAGGTGTCAGAAAGTGTCTGTATGTGGGAAAAGGTTATTATAAATTTACTCTCTATTACAGAGGAGGATGAAAGTGTAGATAAAGCCTCTGGAGGTTCAGAACTAGCAGAAAAAGACTCAGATTACAAGTCCATATCCAATGTAGCCAGCAGTCAGGTAGGTTTTTTCTTATTTTCTTTGTGGAAGAGAAAACATACAGAGCTCTATAGATAAGGGTCATTTTTCAAGTTCTAAAATCCTTATTTGACATTCAAACCCTATGTTGTGGGTACTCAAAAGAAACGTCTCAGTGAGATGATTCCTTTGAGTGTGCACAACATAGGACTATATAGAGTTATAAGAGAAATATTGTGGGAAAAAGACTTGTTTACTCCCTCTTATTTATTCCTTTGAGCATAGCAGCCCTTATCCTTCTACTCATGACTTAGCCTTTCCCAAATATAAATACGTTTTCATGTATATATGCAGAATATGATTTTTGAAAACATTGAGGCAATAGAAGAAATAATCACAATGTTTTCAATTCTATCCAAAAATCATACTTTAGGCCTAATATCCTTTTATTTTATGTTCATGACTTTAATCATTGCCCACACACATGTTAATGCAACTGCAGCAGATCATTTTCGCTCATATTTGACAATTTCTACTGTTAACACAATGATCACTACTAGTTTTTGTATATTTTTACCTAGATCTCCTAGAAATGTATGGAAAGGAGAGTTTGTAAATCCTTGTTCCAAAATATGTCCTTCTCAAGCAATAGTCAATATTACTGTTGTGTTTGTAATTCATAATTTTAAGGTTTTAAATATGTGAATATATATAGATTAGTCATATGACTTTTTATGGATGATTTATACAAATTGAAGTGTAGAAATAGGATTAACACTTTCTCGACATACTACACACTGCAGCAGACATCGATATACAGATTTTAAAAAACACCAAATATGACAAAATTCAATATAAGTAAAAATTTGAGAAACCGTAGAAAAAATGGAGGTGTTGCTCATAAAGAACAATTTCTCTTTTTCCAACAATATTTTCTAATGTCCTCTGCTGCTGAGATGTGTCATCTGCATGTGGGAAAGGGTTGAACCACTCTTTAATCCTTTCCCTCATACGACAATTCTGCAGCAGAAGACTTTGAACTTCTTTTGTTAAATAATGGAAAATCTCTTTAATTGAATGGATAACCTATGACTAAAAGTGGAAAACATAATTTGTGACAAAAGAAGAAATTGCACGTTTTGTGCAATTTCTTCTTTTGTCACTATGTTTTCAAAAATCCGTCTGCTGCAGAGGCGTCAGAAAGCGTCTATATGAGGTAAAGGGTTAAAGTATATTTATAGTATTTACATTACTATACACATAAAGTCCGAGCCCCAGAAAACCAAGCTTTGTATTTGATGACAAGACTTATAGTGTAACAATAGATTATCAATCTATACAGCTATGCAATCTGATCCAACTGTTTGTTGGATGAAAGTTTCTGTGACCCAATTTGTGAGGCACCAGATCAGACTGCACTGATGGACAGGGTGATTGGGTTCTACTCTGGTCACTAATAGCCGTTTTCTTGTTGCACCGCCCCTATAAAAAATATACTGGTATTAAGTGGAATTAATTAACAGAGTATTATGTTTATTTTTACCATTGAATGTTTATTTTTGTAATTATCTCCTACAGCAAATATTTGCCAACTGAAATTAACGCTCTCTTGATCATTGGTTACTCTAATTAGTAAACCCTTTCCCACATACAACACCTCCGAAGCAGGCGACTATGAAAACATCTTGGCAAAAAAACGTATGGAAAACCTCTTAAAATGGAAGAAGAAGAATTATTATTGAGTGGAGTTAATAACATTAGTGCAAATGGATCATGACCAATTTCTCCTTTTGTAACAATGTTTTCAAAAGTCGTCTGCATTATGCGTCCTGAGGTGTCTTAATTGCAGAAAGAGTTTATGTGTAGATTTTTGCTTCTGTGACCTGTCAAATTTCCTATTTCTTATTTCACTCCTTATAGTAAATAGAATTGCTGTATGTATGCACTTAAAAGTAAAATTGAGCAACACGGAGAAAATCGGGACGGGTGTATTGAAATCGTCAGTTGCTGAGCTACATAGGTGAAATGCCTGAGTAACCTTTTTCCAAGTTGCGTCACACATGATCAGCACCATGTATACTCTACAAAATAGCCTTCCTAGGCATCTGGCCACCTTCCCTCAGACTATATAGACCATTGACGGAAGACATAATGGAGCTAGTTAACACTTACCCTCATATGACAATTCTGCAGCAGACGACTTTGAACAGTTTTTGTCAAAACATAGAAAATCTCTATAATTAAACCGATAACCTATGACTAAAAGTAGAAAACATTGTGGCACTATGTTTTCAAAAAGCTGTTTGCTGCAGAGGCGTCAGAAAGCGTCTATATGAGGGAAAGGGTTAAATGACGTATGTCAATCAACTCAAAGAACTATTGGCCCAGGCAGGGTTCAAAAAACCAATTGATTGATAGAAGCCATTGCTACCAACTTTCCACAATGAAATGAAACTTTGCCTGCAGCACAGCTATCCCTTTCCCATATAATACAGCAAATCTGCAGCAGGCGACTTTGAAAACATGGTGACAAAAACCTGAAAAACCTGCATAAAAGAAAGCTAAATTGTTAAATAAAGTTGAAAACATTGTGGTCAAAAGTGAAATTACTCAAAATCAGCAATTTTACCTTTGGCCACAATGTCAACTGCTGCTATTGCGCCAAAATGCATCTGCAGGTGGGACTGGGCACTTAAAGGAAAGTGGTGTAGAGCTAGCTCAATGATTAACGCTTCCTTTCTCACAAACAACAATCTTTCATCAGATAATACTTGAAAAACACCTGGTTATAGATTGATATGGGAGATTTCTTTAAATGAAATAACTTTAAAAATTTAATACAGTTGAAAATATTGAGGGAAAAGAAGAAATTGCTCATGATGAGCAATATCTCCTTTTAATCCCCCATAGATTTTCAAAAAAAGTCTGCCAGAAATATTTAAAATACATCTGTAAAGATTAAAAGTTGACAACATGATAAATAACCCTCTTATGGGAAAATAATGTGTTATTGATATGATAAGCCAACATTTTATATTTTATTAACCCTTTCCCACATAAAAAATACCTTAAAAAAAAGCAGATGACTGAAGACTTTTTTAACTTGAGCATGTTGCAACTTTGTCAGAATAAATGTATTGATGACATCTAGGCTAAGTTTCAATATATAGGTCATGTCCAAATAAAAATTAGGTCACTAGGCCAAATTTGAGAAATCTCTTTTTAACACTGTAAAGGCTGCATTTTTTGCTTGAGCAGCTTGAAACTTTGTCAGGATGTTAGTCTTGATGATATCTGGGCCAAGTTCGAATATGGTCATGTTGGGTGAAAAACTAGGTCACAAGATCATAATAACGGAACATTTTGGAGGCGGTATTTCAAACTCTAGCATGTTAAAAATTTGTCGAATTAAATATCATGATCATATCTAGGCTAAGTTTTAATATGGATCACTAGGTCAAGTTTGAATGAGTTATTGTCATTGACTATAATGTGGTTGACTAATAACTCGGGTGTGCGATCCAGGGCTCCTTTGGCCCTCTTGTTAAACTTACACAGATTATCTGTAAAAAAACAAGACAAAACATAGCATGATTTTTTAGCTCACCTGACCTTGAAGTGCTCAAGGTCAACTATTGTGATAGCCTTTTATCTGTCTTCCTTTGCTATGAACACTTTTGCTTGTTAACATACTCTAGAGGCCTCTATTTGCATGTAATCTTCTTGAAGCATATTCAGTTTGTTTATCTTGTTAGGCCAAATTTGAATATGGTTCAATTTGAGTAAAAAACTAGGTCACTAGGCCTTATCTTGTTTTAATCTTTTCCCTCATATAGACGCTTTCTGACACCTCTTCAGCAGACAGCTTTTTTAAAACAAAGTGACAAAATGAAGAAATTGCTCAAAACAAGCAATTTCTCCTTTTGCCACAATGTTTTCCACTTTTAGTCATAGGTTATCCATTCAATTATAGAGATTTTCTATGTTTTCACAAAATACGTTCAAAGTCGACTGCTGCAGAATTGTTGTATGAGGGAAAGGGTTAATAAAACACTATGGAAACCGCATGTTTTGCTTGAGCACTTTAACATTTGTCAGACTGTTTGTCAATCTTGCATGATGATATCTAGACAATGTTTTGAATATGGGTCATTAATCCAGTCAAAAACTAGGTCACTAGGCCAAATTTGAGAATAGATTGTTAACATGAGAGACCGCTGTTTTGACTTCAGAACAGCTTGAAACTTTGTTAGATTATTTGTCTTGGTGCTTTTGTGCTTGTATAAGGCTCTATCAGATTCCTTCAAGACATATTGATTGGTAAAAAAGCATGGCCAAAGGGGATTGGGCTGTTTTGTCTCATATATGGCTACATCATGAACACTTTAAACTTCTCCTCTAAAAGAATCAGACCAGTTTTCAAATATATTTTTATACATTTTCTTTGTCTGACCCTCTACCTAACTTCTTTAAGCCATGCTGATTGTTCAAAAGACATGACCACTAGGTTGGGGCTGTTTTACCCTTGATGCAGAGAGTGTAAGATTTAGAAAATCCCCTAAGAAAATGAATGTCTGATATTAAAATACCTACTAATACATTAATACCTTTGATCAGTTTCCTCAAGTCATTTCAATTTGACAAAAGACAGACAACATAGTAATGGGTTATTCAACCTTGTGGTAGTGGTGCGTGCCATACTGTCCACTTGGGCCTGAAAATGAGTTATTGTGGTTGACTGTGTGGCCTGCAGTTTGCATGACCAAATCAAATAGCATAAATCAGGTGAGCAATCAAGGGCCATCATTGTCTGTTTGTTAAGAAATCATAATTATTGTAATGCTAGAGACTTATCAGATTATTTTTGTCTTGATGAAATTTACGCAAAGTTTAAAATATGGTTAAGATATTTGGTCAAGAACTAGATCACAAGGCCAAATTAATTTGTTAATTTTGGAAACGCTTAAGGGGCTGTACTTTTGACTTGAGTATTAATTTGTGTCATATCGAGTTAAAAACCAGGTGACTAAGAAAAAAATCTTATGGACACACATGAAGTGACGTGGTTGACTTATCAACCAAATTACTTCTTATAGTATTATTCATGGACTCCTTATCAAATAGAGCCATGGTACTTAGGTAAGCCCTGCATGGCTCTCCTGTCTATGTGTAACCTCTTTTGGCATGTTCACACTCATGCTTATATAATGTCGACTACCATGAATAATGGAATTGTTAATGCCCTTTGGCAAAACTGGATGGTGTTATATATAGAGCAAATGAAATCTGAATCTTGATTGTTTAGTGGTTATTTTTACTCATATTAACAAATTTAGTAAAAGGGTAAAGAATTTTCCGAAATTGAAAACCCTTTTGTAACAAGTGACTCTTTAGAACAATACATGTGAAAGTCGAGGTTCGTTAACTTCGTAATTTAATCTGAAACAGTCTTTTAACAAAATATACTTTTTTATTCTCTGACCTAAAGAGAAAAAAATAGTATTGTAGCAGCAATCCTTGTCATCCCTGAGCATTTATAAATACCTGTACTATTATTCTCTAAGTTTTTTTCTCAACTCTATCTTTAAATTGTTTTCATGAACAATGTAATTTATTCAAATGGTTTACAATGTCTTTATAAAACTAAGCCTTGAAAATCTCATCAAATACACTTGTCAAAGGAAAGAGTTAAATTAAAGTCTGTTTTTGTTCTTTTATTGTTGATATTTGGATTTAAAAAATGAAATATGGCTTTTTAAAATTGGTTTAAGCTCCATGCATTTTTGTTGGGATTTGGGCATTACAACTGAGTAAATAGAAGGAACAATTGGTGTACATGCACACAGCATTTCTAGCATTAACTGTATTTAGAGACTTTTTAAATTAAAGGTGTTTTCATTTTAGAAAAGTATGTGTTGCATGAGAACGTATTTGTGCTTGTATTGTTAAAGTGAAGTTCTTAGTGGTTTTTCGAATGCTAGTGTTGTCATTGTATTCTGGAATAATGTTTAGCTTGTCCATTTAGCAACTTTAAACCCTTTCACACTGAAAGCAACTGCACAGCAGACAGCTTTTAAAATATCTAGGCTAAAATATAAATAATTGGGAGTTGAAAAGATTGTAAAATTGAGATATTAATCATTATGAGCTGCTTCTCCATTTACCATGCTGTTTTCAGAGGTTGTCTGCTTCAGAATTGCCTCAATGCATGTACATGAAGGAAAGGTTACACAATAATATTAAAGTTTTCTCAGAGTAATGAATGCTTACTGTACACACAAAAACATATGTTGACCCTTTCCTTCTTGCAAACACATTTTTTTCTATCTGCTGTAGGCAACTTTTGAAAACATTCCGGCGAAAGGAGACATTGCTCATGATCAAACCCTATTTAATTATAATACAATTTATTTATGGAAATTTCTCATAATTCTGCCTACATTATTTCTAAGTCATCTGCTGCAGAGTTGCTGTGTGTGGGAAAATTGTTAAACTGTTGTATGTGAAGGACAATGCAGCTTGAGAATATTACCAACATTGACCTGAGAGACAGAGAGACTCTGTCTAAAGT
This sequence comes from Clinocardium nuttallii, assembly GCA_031471495.1. Classification (NCBI taxonomy): domain Eukaryota; kingdom Metazoa; phylum Mollusca; class Bivalvia; order Cardiida; family Cardiidae; genus Clinocardium; species Clinocardium nuttallii. The sequence continues at coordinate 3,793 of JAUELF010248690.1, read as the reverse complement.
CTGTCAGACTGAAACAATTGAATATTCGAAATGGGAGCATGTATCTAGGAACTCACTAAGGGAGATCACTTCTAGATACTCCAAAAGGGGGAGTAACTCAATTTATTCTAGAGAGAATACTGGTGTTTCAAGGTATTCAAGAGGGGAAAGCGTATCTCGGTACTCCAAAGGGGAGACAAAGTCTAGATATTCGACTCGCTCTACGACATCTGCGGGAACGATAAGATCATTTAAATCTAGAAAGACAATCCGATCTAAGTTTTCACAGTTCTCTAGTAGGACTTCACGAACACCGAGAACCCCGGAGTCGGAGGAGAGGCAGTTATTAATGGATATGTTGCCACAAATCAGACATTATTACAAGAATAAAAAATCTGAGGCTCTGTCGAAAAATCCTTTGTATAATAGTTCTGAACAACTTGTTTTTTTCCCTGATAAAGGCTTAAAGGTTAGTTTGTGCAGTCTGATCAATGTCTTTTGTAATTATAAGGATTGTACTTTACACATTGTGTTTCCCACAAGTTTGCAAACACATGTTGACCCATCTGCATCAGACAACTTTTGAAAACATTGTGGCAAAAGGAGGAATTGTTCATCATGAGCAATTTCTCCTTTTGCCACAGTGTTTTTAACTAAATTTTGATTAAGTATACCTTCATTTAAAGAGATTTTCTATATTATTATTTTTATGTTTTCAATGTCGTCTGCTGCAGATTTGTTGTATGTGAGAAAGGGCTAACTATAGGTTTACCCTTTCTCACATACAACACATCTGCAGTAGACAACTTTGACAATATCTAAGCAAAGATGTGAAAACTCTATAAATAAAAGTTATAATAATAATAGAACAGTGTCAAATTTGACAGGCAAAAAGAAAAATTGCCCATTTATGATTAATTTCTCTTTTGGCACAATGTTTTCAAAATACTGCAAAGGTGCTTCCGCATGATGGTAAACGTTGATTGGAATATTTTAAACAATTTACCAAATGTGATGTTTGAAGAGTTATCTGGTTTGAAATTATTTGATAAAGAAAAAGTGCCATATATATCTAGAGAATTGGATATACACATTGTATTATTTTGATACAGAGTTGAAAACCTTTTGGATAAAGGACACATTTTGCCTTTTGGACTTTTTTGTTTACTTTTCCTTTATGTTTTAAACTGCCTCGGGGTAGAGTGTCTGATTCGGATGTGGAAGGTCGCAGGTTTGATCCCCTGTCGGGTCATACCAAATACTTTAAAAATGGTTGTAATGGCTGTCCGCTCCTTGGCACTCAGGGTTGCGGGATTAGCATTTCGACTGACTGGCTTGTGTCAAATGCCATGATATGACTTGATGAAAATAGCTTAAAACACCAAACAATTAATGAAAGAAACTGTTTCTATGAAGGAAAGGTTTATTTTATGATGTTAACAATAAATATTGATTTAATTCCAAACAATCAAACATCCCATTTAGCAGTAAATCTCTCCTGCTTTAATCAAGCATTTAACCTTTTCCCACATACAACACATCTGCAGCGATGACTTTGAAAACATTAAGGCAAAAATTTGGACAAATCTATTCAAATAAAAGTATAATTATTGAATAGAGATGAAAACATTGTGACAAAAAAGTGAAATTGCTCAAACGGCTTTCAAAAACTGCTGCATATAAGATAAGATAAGATAAGATATATTTTATTAGAGTGACACATGTTTAATTTTTTAATAATAATAACAATTACATTCAAATATTAATACAATAAACACACCCGGCCGCGTTGGGCCTATAAGTCACTTTAGGTACAGAGTAATAATTTAAACATAATAGTAACATATATAAGTAAATATAGTATATGAAAAATTAGTTTCACAAAGAAGATCAAGAAAGTTATATTATCATTTACTAAATGGACTATAATTAAATATTTAGAGTGAAAGAAACAATTTATATAATACTTTAGTTATATATAAAGCATTGATCTGCGTTTTTTAAATGCAGTATATAAGTCTTTCGCTGCCGAAGGCAATTAAATGCATTTGCAAATTATGAAGATTTAGGCGAGACTGCTCGTAACGAAATCTGCAGCGTTTGCCACTTAGACATTCAATTTAACCCAATTTACTGTTGAGAACATCGGAGAGTAGACTTTGTGAAATTTTGCAGAGAAAGGGTCAACAAAGTCTCAGTTATATTTGATCCACGTCACACGAAAACAAACCATCAGGACCTTCTGACCAACAAATTTTGGGATCCTACCTATTGTCAACATATAACATACACATAGATAGCTAGATACGAATCAGTCCTCATGTAAATAACCTAGTTACAATATCAGGTCTGAAATACTTCAATCTCTCTTTCTATAGTAGCTCCCTATTACTCCATTCAGTTTAGGTTTAGAGAAATGTGAGCCGTCTCCCAAGAAAAACCAACAGTATGGCCTTTGCGTAATGTATCGATCCAGATCAGTCTGCGCACGCTGATCCGGATCGACACATTCCGTCTCGGGGGGATAGAGGTATATAGTAATGATTCCTGAAACAAAACATCCACAGGAGGCAAAACGTATGTATGCGGGTAACCCTGTGCGGTATAAAGTTGCACGTACATGTATCTCTGGTATCTCTGACATATTTATGAATTGACACAGCACCGTCAAACAGTGTTAATGCACGTACACGTATCTCTGTATCTCTGTATCTCTGACATATTTATGAATTGACACAGCACCGTCAAACAGTTTTGATCCCATGCTTTGTGGAGTCTCTTGTTGATCCAATCGGTTTGCATAGGTCATCAACGATGAGCAAAATGTGTCGCTGTGGTACAAAGAGTTGAAGTAGAGTTATCTTATCTTGTCCAGATACCATGACATTTACAACTCCGATGGTCTGGTTTACGTGTGGCAATGTAAATTTGATTTGTAAATAACCATGTAATGTACATATCGTGTGACAGTACTATGAATTTAACCCTTTACCTGACAGGCATCTTTTAGATTCATACAAATCGATAGGTTTTTTTATCATTTTACTGCTACTCGTAACACAATATTTGAAGAAAAGATCGTATTGTCAAGAAAAAATCATCATGATTTCCAATAATGGTTTCGAGCGTTACAATGCGCATGCGTCAGGTAAAAGGTTGAAGTATTTTACGAAAATAAACTTTGAAACTATGTCATTTATATTGTTCATTAATTTATATTCCTCAACATGGTGATTGCAAAATGGCATGATGACCAGTCGGTGACATAGTTACATAGCGTCCACATCGGATGTGGGAGGTCATGGGTCGAGACACCGCATGACACTATGTACGAACATTTTAACGCACCTGCTTACAGCTGCTCAGCGTGAGTTAGTGTCATTGCTCTCTGTCGGGTGTGTATTCTCCCTTGTAACTAGTGAGACATTGTGGATGACTCTTGACACTGTGCATCCATTCAATGTCGGCTCTAAAACCTCTTCAATTATTTTGGATCCATGCAGAATTTTGGTTTCCATTGCAAAAGAAAGAAAACTAAATATTGCCTTATATGGTGGCTATGGTGAAAGATTTTAAATACATTTCCCTCCGAAAGTATCGGGTCTATTTTCAAGATGAGGTGTACAGTCTGGTCAGACGGTGCGGATTGCTGGCTCTATAATGGTAGTTCAGCCATCAACAGTGTACAGTCTGGTCAGACGGCGTGGATTGCTGGCTCTATACTGGTAGTTCTGCCGTCAACAGTGTACAGTCTGGTCAGACGGCGTGGATTGCTGGCTCTATACTGGTAGTTCTGCCGTCAACAGTGTACAGT
>JAUELF010248679.1:0-12032 GCA_031471495.1 Clinocardium nuttallii | reverse complement strand
TGAGTGAAATACCGGCTCTTATATCACGACGTGTCGTTCAGGTGTGTATATATTAATCACTCAGGCCCTTCGGCCTTCATGATTAATTACTACTGACCTGAACTCCACATCGTGATATACGAGCCGGTATATCACTCAAAATGAGATATATTTCCTAAATATACTGCCTAAAACGACGTAGAATCCCGATATAAGTACTATCCAAACTGTTTATTTAAAAAGGTTTTAAACATCAACTGCTTTGGAAAATATCCGAGTGAAATACTATAGACAATTAAAATCAATAAATGTTATTAAGATTAGAAACACATTGTGGGAAAAGGGGCATTGCCGAACGATTAACTACGGATAATACGTCTAGCTCAATGTTTTCAAGGGCTTTAACAGCAGAGGACTTTGAAAACATACTGACACAAACCTGAAACAATCTCCATAAAAGGCTGCCAGGACATTATAGCTCTATTGTTAAATAAAGTTGAAAGGATTGTGGCCAAAGAAGAAAGAATTTCACCTTTGGCCACAATGTTTTCAAAAGTCATCTGCTGCTATTGCGTCAAAATGCGTCTGCAGGTGGGAAAGGATGCTTCAATGTTTTCAAAGGCTTTAAAAGGTCCATGTTTACAATATCGAACGAAGTAAATATTAGCAATATTTTCCAATACGGCAATACGCCAAGTATAAAACAGTGTTTTGACTTGTACATGAACGTCTACACCGACTCTTTATTAATTCATGTCTTCAAAGTCGGATTGATTGGTTAATTGATTGGTTAATTGATTGGTTAATTGATTGGTTAATTGATTGGTTTGAGTTTGTTATAAATGATAATGATAATACTTTATAGCGACATAATATAAACAGTTTTAGAAGTATATTAACAACAACAAGTTCAATACTTATACTACCTAAACTACTACTACGTCGTCGTTTGCTACTTCTACTATAGACATAATAATAATACAAATGAAAACAACATTTATATTAATAATGAAAACAACATTTATATTAATAATGCAAACAACATGAATATGAATAATGAAAACAAAAATAATATTAATAATGATAATAATAATACATCGCCATATGTAGCACTCATTCAATCATCTCCCGTATATTCCATCGTTGATTCATCGTTGAGATGATCTCCCGTATATTCCATCGTTGATTCATCGTTGAGATGATCTCCCGTATATTCCATCGTTGATTCATCGTTGAAATCATTTCCCGTATATTCCATCGTTGATTCATCGTTGAGATGATCTCCAGTATATTCCATCGTTGATACATCGTTGAAATCGCCTCCCGTATATATCATCGTTGATTCATCGTTGAAATCATCTCATGTATTCCATCGTTGATTCATCGTTGAAATTATCTCCCGTATATTCTATTGTTGAAATCATCTCATGTCTTCCATCGTTGATTCATCGTTGAAATCATTTCCCGTATATTCCATCGTTGAAATCATCTCATGTATTCCATCGTTGATTCATCGTTGAAATCATTTCCCGTATATTCCATCGTTGATTCATCGCTGAAATCATTTCCCGTATATTCCATCGTTGATTCATCGTTGAAATTATCTCCCGTATATTCTATTGTTGATTCATCGTTGAAATCATCTCCCGTATATTCCATCGTTGATTCATCGTTGAAATCATTTCCCACGGTGCGACCGAAGCGAAGAGCCGTATGCAATTTGAATCCACGACTCTGCAGCAATGGTTACTCCGGGGGGCCCTGGACCTCCCTTCCCCACTCCATAGCTTGCTTTTTCAGGGCAAGATGGCGGAGTTGCTAATGGGGTCAGGAATCCCGGGCCTTAAAAAGAAAAAAAAAGTTTTGAATTGAGACCCCTAAAAAGGGACCTCAGTTACGACGTAAGCATTAGTGTTTCCAACAATATCTGTCAATCATTTCGAAGTAAGCAACGATGGAGAGCAAGATGAAGGACTCGAACATCCCACCTTGTAACGCTCTGACATGAGGTTGTCTTCTCAAACCACCTCTATATATACTACAGTATGAGTACTTACCCTTACCAATATAGGTTTCTGTCAAAATGTGTTACCCTTATCTACACTTACGATCAATCTGAAGCGCAAGAATTCTAATACATCTCGTCAAAGCCGTTCGTAAATATCTTGAAATAAATAGTATTATAAATGAGTTGATAAGTGTGGCAAAAGGAGCTATTGCTCATGGGGAGAATTTTTACATTTTATCACAATGTTTTCAAAAATGGGTCTTCGTCCGATGCCTTAACATGCACTTACACGTGGAGAAGGGAATCGACATAGTGCTGCATTTGTTTGTGCTAAAATTAGTTATCAATAACAGGGTGAAATAAAAGGAAAATAATGTAGAAATAGGGGTGTTGATATGTTTCTCTTTTCGAGCTATGTATAGCCTATTTTTCATCAATGTTTTCTCACAGAAGTAAAGTTTTTAAAGATACTTAAATAAAAACTAAAGGATAAAACTGCTTTATCAGCGACATTGCACAACTGTTGTGAAATCGTTCTGCGTTGTAATTTGAAAAATAGGTTATAGATCTTACCCTTCACATTACATGATGTATACATTAATCCGATTATGGTTACACCTCGGCCAACTTTCTTTCCGACGTTTAACAAAAGTCAATGCGACATGTGTCGTCTTCCACCAATGGGCTAAGTCTATGTGGAAAAGCAGCCAGTTGCTTGGGAATATTGTTGTGTGGAGTACCATTGTGAGAAAACCAGGAAACACATAAGTAGATGAACTGGCCGCCGTGACTGAGAAATTGTTAAAAACGGGATTTAACCCCGATCAATCAATCATCGATTTATCGTCGGTATAAAGCTTTGTTTTGTTTGTTTTATTGAGGTTCTACACCGTTTTCAACATTATTTCAGTTATATCACGGCGACGGATCATTTATTCATGATCCCTGGATAAACAAACCAGTACTACGCTATGAAATGTACATTGTCATGACAACAGCGCCGCGACTAAGGATCGAACCCGGGACGCACGGTTTATATCATCGACGCTAATCACTATAGGCTACGGCAGGATTCCTTTATAAAGCAGAGATAATTATATTAAGTGTACTCAACTAACTATAAATTACGAATTAAGTATGTTTGATCGGATTTACCTGCCATGTATGTGTTTACACAATGTACGTTGAGCCCAGCCCATGCAGCTCAGTCGTTAGCGACGCGGAATGTCAATCCAGGGGTTGTGAGTTCGAAATAATGTTGAACATGTTATCAAACCTTACTTAAAACTATTCGCCCCCTTCTTTGTATTACATTTCACTTTGTTTCTTTTGAAACTGTGAAGTATCGAGAGGAAAGAGAAACGTATCGTCTTTGGTGAGGGATTTGGGTTGACAGGCCGTAATGCAACCAGATGAGCTACCAGTGTCCCGGCTCCCAAATCAGACACATTTGCAGAAGATGACATTGAAATCATAAAAAAACTCACTACAAATGAAAGCGTAATTGGATAGGGTTGAAAATAGTTTGGCAAGAGAAGAAATTGCCCGAGTTTGATCACTTTACCGGTTTAACTAACCAGACAGTTTACGAATACTATATCCAAGTCGGTACGAGTTCAAACCGCGAGATACATAAATGAGCGAGAAAACCAACATTATGGCATCTGCGTAATGTATCGGCCAGATCAGCCTGAGTTGTCATCGCAGACTGATCCTGGTCGACACATTCCGTCTCAGGGGGATAGAGGTATAGAGCAATGATTCATGAAACAGAATATCCACAAGGGGCGAAACGTGTCTATCCGGGTAAGCCTGCTAGGCATGCTAAGGCTGATCCGGGTCGATACTTTACGATACTTTACGTCCACACCCTTGGTTTTCTCGCGAGATACATTAATGTCATTCGTTTTATATAGCCCCGTGTGCGAGTACCTTTCTGCAGACGATTATAGATTATAGGTTAAATCGATTACTTGATCGCTCCGTTGTCATAAATCCGTTAGTCTGGCCCTCCGTCAAACTATGACTTTAAAACAGATTGAGTTTATAATAATGGATTATCTCTAGCAGTGAAAGAACAATTATCGTATAAAAGTTGAAAACATTAGGGCAAAAGAAGACATTGCTGCTCAGTATGAGCAATTTATCCTTGTGTCGTAATGTTTTGAAAAGACGTCTGCAGTAGAAGCGTCAGAACAGGAAAGGGTTAAATTAGGTGTACGTACCATAACATAATAGACCGTCCCGCGACAAAACCAACATAATGGTCTCTGTGTAATGTATCGACCCAGATAAGCCTGCCCTGTCCGCACATACTGATCCGGGAAGACATATTCCGTCTCAGAGGGGTAGAGATATAGAGTAATGATTCATGAAACAGAAAATCCTTGGGAGACGAAACATGTCTATCCCGGTAAGCCTGTGCGGCATGCTTATTCTGATCCGGGACATTACTTCACGCAGTGTCCAAAATGTTGGTTTTCTCGCGGGACGGCATAATTACCATGATCTAATGAGTTAAATACGCGTTTGAAAGTAACACCAATGTCGTAAGACAGTCAGACCAAATCTTTGAAGATTTCAGTACGTTTGTGTTTTATCTATCAATCCAGGCATTCCGGGAGGAGTCGCCATATGGAACCGTACCATATTACCTCATCAAAGACGAAACGTTTCTCTTTTCTCTCGATACTTCACAGTTTCAAAAGAAAATCTTGGTAACAAAGTGAACTCCGGTAATAATAAAGGAGGCGAATATCTTTTAGTAAGGTTTGATGAAAATGATTATTACAGTTACATCACGGCGACAGTTTACTTATTTATTATCCCCGGCTAAACAAATCAACTAGGCTAGCAAATGTGCCTTGCCCATACCGCATTGTTTACAACAATAAATAATAATAATGTGAGTTATAGAGATTTTTCATATTTTCAAAGTTGTCTGTTGCAGATTTAATGTATGTGGAAAACTGTCATGTGTAATTTGCAATAAACTACCAATCGTTAGTCCGAATGCATGTCCGTCTGTTCGTCCGTCACGCTTTCACTTGGGGACATATTGACAGGCGAAACGTGCGTGTCTTCAAACACTCTAGCAGAGGACTAGACAGGGGGGAGTAAACATGTCTTTCTTGTATGGTATCTCTCAAAGCACTCATTTAAACCTATGTTGTAGGTACGAAAGAAAGTCGTCTCACTGAGACTATTATTTTAAGTACCCACAGCATAGGCTCTGAAGGTCAAATAGGGATTATAGAGCTCCTCATCTAGAGTTCTGTTCTGGTTTTAAAGAAGGCAGATATTTTGCGACAGCATTTTATCATGACAGTTCTTGACTGCACACCGATGTACAAAGATGGAGAATTTCATTAACGATAGTATTGTGTAGGACCATTCACTGATCATGTGACCAGCCACTTAATCCTTTCTCTCAATTAAAAAATATGCAAAAACGATTTTGAAAACTTCTAGGCAAACATTTGGAACATTTCTTAAAAACTAAAATATGATCATTTATTACAGTTGAAAATGTGTTTCCAAGGGAGAAATTGTTCATTTTGAGCGAATTGTTTGTTTGCCACAATAGTTTATACATTAGCTTGCTGCAGAAGAGTCCAAATATGACAGTATGTGGGAAACGGTTAATCATTCGTTCGTGGGTCGGACAGAAATTGGAAACAGCTCATAGTAAAAAGCTCCTTCGGACAGTAGATATTCTTAATTCTTCCTTTGTAGATAAATATTAGACAATATAGTGCAAAGAAAACACCGCAATCAATTTATTAAATACTGTTCCGAAAAGAAATTATATCAGTAACATCATATACCCTTTTGACTTATTCTGTATAAGATCTTAGCTTGACGCAAGTAGTCACAAGTTAGTTTTTCCCGTGTTGTGTTCACAAATAGCTGCACATTGTTTCGGAAATAAAAAAGAAACAAATCTAAATATTGGATGAGCTTCCTATTATCCTAACCGTTTTCCCATGGGGTCACACTACGAGGGGGACCGTCCATTTAATGATTGACAATGACCAACATTTAAATTAATTTCTCCTCCCGTTTTTATCCCCGGCTGCCGGGACTGCGGTCCCTCGATTAAATGACGTCGTCATTCTCACACATGGCACTGTTTGCGTTTGTGTCAGAGTCTTGAAGCATCGTCGATGACAAACCGTTAATGAATTAGATCTAGTGACCAAGAAACAATACATTCCGACCCTCTCCGGGGACCTGGCATTAACCCGTGTGTGCATTTTATAATGTGTAGTTTGCATGGGTGCACCGATTCGTTTTCAAACCAAACGAGGCTCGATGCAAGTTTGATTGACTCTTTAGTGCGCATGACAACAGAGGGTGAGAAAACAGTCACTGTGTCTTGTAATTATCTATTTGGTGCTTTTCAACGCGGCTGTCCTTTAGTTTACCCACACCCAATCAGTGTAGGACATCCATTTGTTACACTTTGCTCCAAAATCATTTTCGCCTGTTGGCTTTACTTGAATCTATTCTACCATCACGTTTTTCCAGTACCTCCACCTGCTTCTTGATTCATGAACGAGTCATTATATCGGAAAATCAAACAAAGCCTACTGGCAAACAACAATATTCAGATCAGCCTATGTATTCTTACGCTATTAATTGAGTACACTTGATATGAGAAGCCTTTAGAACGCTTCTGTGACTCAACACTGAATGCATATGTTCTTTGAAAAAAAGTAGAAGTTGGCGTTTAAGATAAGTCTGAGATTAAGATCAGCATGTTTATCCACACACTCTGATCATGATCTACACTGTTCACATACAACTGACAAAAGCCTGTTAAAGGCTTCTATAAAAGGTGTATTCACTCAGTATAAGACGCAGCAGATATACTGGCTTGGCTTGAACCATTCGTTCGAGGGACGGACATAAATTGGAAACAGCTCATAGGAAAAGGCTCCTTCGGACAGTTGATATTCTTAATTATTCTTTATTTAACAAAAGTATGTTGTTGTATGGACAGACGCAAATGAACCGCAAACAATGAAACCGCCCTTGGAAAGTATGAGGCCTGCTATACACCAGATCTTCCAGCCTGATCAGGGTATTCTGTATTCGCAATCAAGTTATAAAGGGTCATCACAGAAGCTCCTATATCATGGCTATGGGGGAAAACTGACTCTGCAAGTATGTAATTTGATGAAAATTGACACCAATGTCAAGAAACACCCGAAGTATTTTACGTCCATTTTAACAAAATTACAGTTATATCACGGCGTTTCCTTTGTACATTGACAGTACTACTGTTTGTATTATTTCCGGTAGCGAATCATCAGTCACAGCACCACACACCTGAGCTCCGTAGACATTACTGCTGTTATAAGTTTACATCTAATATAAAAAAAACGCTGACAATAAAACAACGCATACAGTAACTTATGATGTATATATGTAAGACAGGTTTTTTTATATGAGTTATTTATGCAGTTCGTGATACAAGTAGGTTGTATAGCTGTGATATATGTACATTGCAGATGAAATACAGTGACAGGTCACGCGAATGTCGAATCTTAACTCTTGCTTTATCAACTCTTATTGACTTTTGGAGGCAAGGAATATTATGCCAATTATTCTACTGAAATAACTTTCTCAAAGAGCATTTGAAAAAAGAGGTTAGAACAACGTGCACGAATTATTACCAGAGACTATATATGACTGTCTATGTAAATATAGGTCGTCCACACATATCGATATACAGAGGCTCACCCTGATTTGTAACCGCATCAGTAGTGTAGAAGTAGCAAGGTTCGGGTTCGATCCCCGGCCGACTCATATCGAAGAATTTAAAAATTGTAGTTATGGTTTCTTTCATTGGTTCCCTGGATTGTTGGTTAAGCAGTACAACTGGTTCGGGATATATTGATCAGTAGTACTATAATTACTTACCCTGGAAACGCTGTGATATAACTCGACTTCTTTTAAAGCGGTGTAAAGCACCGAACAATCAATCAATCAATAACCCATTTGTCAAATAATCAGGACAATACAAGCCATCATTGTTAATGTCTACTTTTAACATGTATGCCTCAAGAAGTGATATTATGTAATGCTGTGATGGCCGAGTGGTTAAGGCGATGGACTTGAAATCCATTGGGCATTGCCCGCGCAGGTTCGAACCCTGCTCGCAGCGATATTTTGTTCATTTAATGAAGTAATACAGTTCCTAATAAATGAACGACACATAATTCAAGAACGTCATCCTTTGAATTCGTGTTTTAAGAATATATGCACGAATGATTGATTGCTCTATTGGGGTTTAACGCATTTTGACAATGGCGAGCAATGCATTTCCTTTGACATACAAGTACTACACACAACACTGGCTACTTTTTCACATAAATTGACGAACGAAGGACTCTTGTCTCTTTGACCGATGTTGGGCGAGCTGCGGTTCGAACTCACAACACATGGATTGCCAGCCCGAATCCCTACTGACTGAGCTATCTGGGCTTGGCAGTCAACGACACAGCTCGTTCCAAGACTTTACGCATTAAACCATTCTTTAAACTGTTTCCTTTCCATTTCTATAAAGCTATGCGCGTCATAAAACGTCAAATTTGCGCACTATACATTATTTCAATAACGACATCCTGAAAATGGTTCTTTTCCAAGACTTTAGATTGCCCCCCAAAAAACGGTCTGCGTGAATACTTCCCGTATTTTTTCTTCCTCTAACTTTCAAACATCGAATCCCCATTGGATAAATTACGGTGTCGGGTTTCCGTGAACCCGGCACCATTCGGAACATCACTCACCGGGAAGATGGCGGTTTATATTGTCAAAATTTCCATATAGGGTCGTTAATTTCAATAAGCCGAGGTCTGAGTCATAATTAAGTTAAATTAGTTTACGATTCCCAACAGTTGTGAATAAAGCGCTGGAATCCGGGGAATGCATGCGAGAACTGTCGTTAAATTAAACTTTTCCAAAAAAACAAGTGTCATTCTCATTTGACCCCCGTCAATTGAAAAGTCGTCTCATTGCCTCTTTGCTATATATAAATAGTAAAGACACTGGTGAGTCTGTACATATTACCACAGCCTTACCATACCCTTAACATTCCCCATACACGTTGCGTTGCGCATATTGAGTCTCAAAAAACTTGAACGATAGCCCCTCAGCTTGGCTTTTTAAATGCGCATGCGTCCCACTAAACCCGGATATCCTTTGGGACACTCTGTGGTAGCGGGGCTCGATTGATAATTATACCTTTGCGTTTCCATAGCAATAATTAGCCACGCCTCTTCAAACTCCAAACGGGGAGATTACGTTCAGATAATTCGAGTTAATTTTACGTTTGAGCTATTCTAACGACTTTCAGTATTTTACCCGAAACATATCGCGGAATTAATATGTCAAAGTCACGTGATCTTTGGGGGTTATTTATAGCCAGCTAGATTCATTTTTCAAGGTTGAAGAGAACTGTCATTCCAAAAGCTTCTTAAATGATACAAATGGATGTCCGTATTTGAGATCAGCGTTTCAGGAATTGCAGTACGACTGGTGAGCTGGTGTAACAATACACCTACCCACCGTACCCGGTAAATAATAGAGTCGATGTTGTGGTATTACTGAAGTGATGTCGAAAGCGTTATAAAACACCATTTAACCCTTTCCCTCATACGACAATTCTGCAGCAGACGACTTTGAACGCTTTTTGTCAAAACATAGAAAATCTCTTAATTGAATGGATAACCTATGACAAAAAAAGGAAAACATTGTTGCAGAAGGAGAAATTACACATTTTGTGCAATTTCTTCTTTTGTCACTATGATTCCAAAAAGCAGTTTACTGCAGAGGTGTCATAAAGCGTCTATATGAGTCTATATGAGAGGAAGTGTTAATCCTTAAAAGAAAAAACCCTCGGAAAATTGGTAAAATATAAATTCCAAAAATTTATTCTGTATTCATATTTGTTAATATGGTAAAATAGTTAAATATGTAACACAAATAAATAAAAAGTTCATAAACACGCAGTATGTACCCTATGTGAAAGCAAATACAATTAAGTAAATCGTGCAATTAAAAAGAGAACGAAACTGTTCCAATAATATGGTATATATGAAAACATAAATGAAAATACAATGCATTCTGGATAAACTGTACAATTTCCTCTGCAAATGTAATGTTACCAGTTCAAACTCCGTTTTTTCGTCAGAGCAAATTGCTATAGTAGGCGAATTCCGACGACACTCTCATCGACATATAGGCTGGAATCAGTCCCAACTGTTAAAATCGTATAACAATATCGGAAATGAATTACTTCAAACATTTTGTAATAATACAAAGTATATACTTTTAATATTAATATATATTTTATGTTCGACAAGATCATTCGCGTTTAATGAACATGGCGAACCAGTCTTTCCCTTAAACACAAAGTTATTGCAGATGTAAAATATGTAAGATTTCCTATTTCAAAAACCTTTTCAAAATTCGTCTGCTGTCAAAAAGATTATAAAAGATTTTCTCAGAACAAAAAGTTCAGAGTTCGTTTTATTACACCGTAATAAATACAACGTATATATATGTTTGACAAATATCATTCCCGTTTAACGAACCTGGCAAAGTATAGTTACGACATCGCATTGTGTTACCTTTAAATACGAAGATATTGCAGACGAAATAAATTGATAATAAAAAGCATATTCCAGACGAAATAAATTGATAATAAAATACGGATGAACATTCCAAAAGACAAAAATCAAGATCCCTTTGTGCGCACTGAAAAGAGGTTATTCAGTGACTTGTATACATGTATAGAGACTTTTCCCACATGGAATTCTGAATTCGAAGACAATTTACATATACGGCTTCATTTAAAATGCTGCATTAGCTGTTGTGAATAGTGTCGATCCAGGGTCAGTCTTTACATCCGTACATTCTGATCAAAATCTACACTGTTCAAATATTACTTAGACCTTGCTATAATATATTGCTTTTGTATTGTGATTTAACTGGAAGGAAGGACAGGGCGAATTGAACCAAAACTCTTCGTAAATCACGGTAAACTTATCTCATACGGTCTTTAGAACTTACATGGGAATCCGCCGTGGCCGTATGGTTAGAGTGGACGATCCCGAACCGGGAGACCTGTGTTCGATTCACGATCCCGGCGGACATGGTGCAAATTTAAGGCACATTCTCAGTCGATCATTGGTTTGTTATCTTAAAGATCACATCATAAAGTGACGCCCTGATATAACGTAAACATGTGAGCCGTCGCGAGAAAACCGACAAGCTGGTCTCTGCGTAAAGTGTCGACACTGATCAGCCTAAGCATGCCGCGCAGGCTTACCCGGTGAGACACTTTTCGCCTTTTGTGGATTTTTTGTTTCAGGAATCAGTTCTCTTTACCTATATCCCTCGCAGACGGAATGTGTCGACCCGGATCAGTCTTCGCGGACAGCGCATGCTGATCTGGTCGATACATTACGCAGATGCCATTATGTTGGTTTTCTCGCGGGACGGCTCATGTTTAGACATTTATCTTGAGCATGATTCGAATTTAAAACTTAAATCAATAGTTGTATACGCTTTTGTTAAAATGCTCTTTAGTGCATTATTGAGAAACAACAGTTGATTGTATTCTGATATACCCACTTTTGTATTATATTATAATTTCCAATGTTTGCTATTTTTGAAGCCAAATGTTCACCCTTGGCAAATCTACAGCTGAAGACTTTGAAAACATGTATGCAAATCTAGAAATATCAATGATTCTTAAATAAAGTAGAAACATTGTGTCAAATGGAGAAATTGTCCATTAAAAATATTTTCCCTTTTTCATAATATATTCAAAAAGCATTACATAATCTCTAGTCTGGGTTATACCGCTATGTTCATGATACTATCAAGGTGTCATATTTAATATGAGCCGTCCCGCGAGAAAACCAACATTATGGCATCTGCTTAAAGTATCGACCCAGATCAGCAGATCCGGGCCGACATTCCGTCTAAGGGGGGGAAGAGGTATAGAGTAATAATTCCTGTTACAGAAAAT
>JAUELF010248668.1:0-12032 GCA_031471495.1 Clinocardium nuttallii | reverse complement strand
GACCGATTTTCAAAAGATTTACTAGAAATGTTCCTAGGGTAACCCTCTATCAGATC
This sequence comes from Clinocardium nuttallii, assembly GCA_031471495.1. Taxonomy (NCBI): domain Eukaryota; kingdom Metazoa; phylum Mollusca; class Bivalvia; order Cardiida; family Cardiidae; genus Clinocardium; species Clinocardium nuttallii. Next base: position 11,976 of record JAUELF010248668.1, on the reverse strand, counting down.
TCTTCAAGCCAAGCCAAGGTAAGAAACTACAAGGGGGGCTTATATTGCTAAAGTGAAAAAAATCAGGTGAGCGATCCAGGGCCATCATGGCCCTCTTGTTTAAAGTCATCTGACGCATAGGCTTTAGAAAGTGTCTATATGTGAGAAAAGTTTAGTAATGCCAGAATTTCATTACTTGATTGAAAATTTCCATGAACAATGGGTGTATTCAATTAAATTTGTGAGGCTCAGCTTACTACTTTTAACCCTTTTCCCCATACGACAATTCTTCAGCAGACAACTTTGAACAGATTTCGTAAAATCTCTATAATTGAATGGATAGCCTATGAATAAAAGAGGAAAACATTGTGGCCAAAGGAGAAATTGCACATTATGCGCAATTTCTTCTTTTGTCATGATGTTTTCAAAAGGTCGTCTGCTGCAGAGGCGTCAGAAAATGTCTATATGAGGGAAAGGGTTAATGAATAATTGAATGGATTCCAGTTTATTTAGAAACCAATCTTCTGGTACATACATGTACAGTACATGTTGCAATGCTGTTCTATTTTTCATAAAATCTGATTAATACTAACTCCTTGGACAATAAAGAAGCTAACTATTTGTTTATTTTTAAACAGATGATTCCAGTTTTCAACTGTTCGGCTGAATCCGTTTTCATGGAAAAAATTATTTTCCACAAAAATGACTATTTTCAAAATGAAATAAAGTAGTAGATAAATTGAGACATCCTTTTCTATAATGCAATTTCTAATGTTTTTCAAGCTGTAGATGTTTCATGTTGGGTCATAAACACATGAGCCATTCCACGAGAAAACCAAAATTGTGGACGCGGCATAAGAATCGACAAATCAACAACCTAGGCATGCTGCGCAGGCTAACCCGAAAAAGACACTTTTTGGCTTGTGTGGATTTTCTGTTTCAGGAATCAATACTCTATACCTCTTTATCTCTTAGACGAAATAATTCCTCCCAGATTAGCCTGCGCGGATTGCGCAGGCTGATCTAGGTTGATACTTTATGCAGAATCCATAATGTCGGTTTTCTCGTTGATTGGCTCATATATAACAGCGTTAATGATGTTAGTCCGGTTGCGACACTACGGTCATAGTGGAGTGCCCTTGGGCAAGGCACATTTTCTAGCCTAGTACTGGTTTGTTTACCAGATGCAGATGCAGAGGCATCAGAAAGCGTCTATATGAGGGAAAGGGTTAAACATTTTTCATATACAGATGCATCTACTACAGGCATCCTTTATAAACATATTGTAAAGAAAAGTAATTGTTCATAATGAGAAATTACTTCTTTTGCTACAATATTTTCAACTCTGCTCAATAACTACTATTTCATTTAAAGAGATTTTTCCATATTGTTAATGTCATCTGCTGTAGATTTGTTGAATGTGGTAATAAGGGTTATTGGGTATATAAAATTCCGGGGTCCTCTATATTTCTTGAATTAAAAAGAAAAAGATAATACAATATTTCTGCTGACAAATTAGCTTCCTCTTTTGACAGGTAAATACGCATGTGTAAGATTCAATAAAAAATATAATTTGTTGTTTGTGAGAAGATGTTAATATTATGTCTTTTGTTTTACAGAATGGATCTGTAGATGTAGGGGTTCAAGAGATCAAATCAGTAACAGGTGACTGCAATGCTACAGGTGGGAGTGAAAATAAGATTGATGTTAAATTATATAACAATTGGCTAATGGTAGTTACCATATCAAAGAAGGCTTCGTCAGTTTCGCTCGCAGCTGAGGCTGACAGTGAAACCAAATACTATTGGAGCCATCTTAATTTGAAATACAACTATAACACAACGCTTGGTGGAAAACCATTGTTCCCAGATGTCATGGCAAATGCTACAGGTAAATTATTTACAATTGAATTGTGTCTCCTGTCTTGGCAAAGGGATCACTTCTCCGTGATAAGACCATCTGTCCATCACATTTTATCTGACTGACATATTGACAAAAATGTCTTTCTTCTAAGAGTCTATTTTTTCACATCTGCAAAAGTGGCAGACTAATTTCGTTGCTGCATTGAAAATGTTCTGATAGAATTTTGGTTAAGTTTTTCATACTAGCCCAATTTTTTTCAAAACCATTTAACTTACAATACTTGTAAGTTGTTCACCGTCATATATCCTCCATCATAAGACAAGCGTTCATGACATAACTCTTGTCAAGGATTATGACCCATTTTGTGTCACCCTGCGTAGCATAGTATGCACTTAGGGATTACTTTTTTTTTTGTCCGGCGTCTGTCCATCCGACTGTCTGTCAAACATTTTTATCAGACTTTCAATGAGCAGGTGCAGGTGAAGCACTCCATTTTAGTTTGACTTAAAAGATACATTGAATCTGGGTAAAAATAAATATAGCTGTGAAACCATGGAAAAAACTTGTTAACCACCACGACTTTCATTTGTTTTGCCTTTTACTGAAAAAAAGTTTGCTTTTATTGTCAAGCAATAAAAGGCTAGGTCGCTGTCTTTCTCGTTGGTGTGTTTCAAAAGCCGTATGTATGTGCAGAATGTAGCCACACAAGCTTGACAACTTCAACCCAAGAACTCGGTCCAACGATGATTTCACAGTACAGGGTCAATAACCTATAATATTGCATATTGTATATAATATTGTCATTTTATAGAAATTTGAAGGAGTTTTCTCTTAGAGACAGTACATGATGTTTGGAAATTGATTTGATTTTTTAACAGCACCAGAATAAATAAATTTTATCATAATTCATGATATTTTATAATAGCTATTTTATAATCTTTTGACAGCCCCAGAATTGAATGTAAGTTTAGCCGCCGGTACATATGAAGCGAGTATGGACGGATCCTATCTGTGTAACTCCAACGAAAACATTGATCTAACAGGAGGTAACAAACTACAGATCTGGAATCTACAATACGATGCTTTCGGCACAACTAATCGTACAACATTCTCCGATAAAAGTAAGAGTATTGTTATATTTGGCAACTTAAGCTTTGAAATAAAGTTAGCATGAACTTGTTTCTACATTCGACGTCTTTGAAAATGAAAACGTAAAAATATGGCGAATCTGTTTAAATTAAAGTTCAAAGGCGGAAGGGATATTGGTTTGGCATAGTACGCCCGTCCTTCCGGAGTCATGTCTGAGGTTTATCATGGATATATTTAATAAAGCTTTATATGTAAATGCTAACCCACATAGGGAAATGTCAGACAGTAAGTTTCACTTATATTGACTCAAACACCTATGCGTTACGTCCCCTTGAATCTATGGTATATGGATTTTATGACTAATATTCCAATTACATTATGAACTCTCTACAGACCAAATTAAATATTCTTTCTTCTTAAATGGTCATTAGAACTTTAACCAATCTCGGTCAAACTAGAACAGACAAAATTTGACACATTTTCAGCTGACATCTTTTGAAAGTAGTTTGGGAAAAGATGAAATTAATGTATTGATAAACACGAACATGTTCTCTTTCTTCCAAAGTGATTATTTTGTTTAAAAGGAGACAATTTATTAGTCTGATGTCACAAAATATCTTCAGACATTTTAAAGAAGACGACTGTAAATTATATGAGGTAAATTGTTATTTACAGATTTATCAGAATGCTCTGCCGACTCGAAGACAAGCAGCGTCGTCCCAAAAGCAATCGGTGCTGCTCTTGCTGGATTGGTTGTTATTGTTTTTATAACGTATTTGATTTTCAGAAGAAGGAACAGGAAAGGTTACGAATATGTGTTGATAACAAAAACCGATTTGGGGATACTAACAGAATATTGTTATAATAGCAAAGACGTATAGATTTAAATAATACATCGCACAAGCAATATCCACACTTTTTAGCTCACCAATGCAATGTCATTGTATATTGTTTTATGGCGCATCGACAGCTAAGGTCATTTAGCGCGCAATTAAATTTAATTATTCATGATCCCTTGGTAAACAAACCAGTACTAGGCTAGAAAATGTGCCTTGCCCAAGGGCACTCCACCATGACCGAATTGCCGCGACTGGGGATTGAACCAGGGACACCCTGTTTCGAAATCCCCGACGCTAACCACTCGACCACAACGGATTCCTCACCAATGCAAGAAGTGAGCTATTGTGATCGATTATGTCCGTCGTGCATAGTACGTTGTGTATTTCTAAAAAATCTTTAAACAGCATCACCACTTTAATTACAAGGTCCATTGCAGCCAAACTTCAGAGGAATGTTCATTTGGTAGTGACTTTTCAAAAGTGTTCAATAACACTGGTTGCCATGTCGACAAAAAGGATTTATTATTTAAACATTCAACATATTCTTTTTTGAAACCGAAACGCTAACAGTTAAGATATTTAATGTCAAGCAATATATTTGGCTCCTCTACCAAAAACTGTTAACAATATTTGCAAACAATGTAGACCAATATCAGCCTATGTATGCAGTTAATCTTGTTAGACTATTTCCCACTTCACGTGCATACACATTTCGATGCATCCCTATCAGACGACTTTTGCAACAATTATGAGTTCATTGCAATTTCTTTCCTGAATATTTGTCATAGTTTTACTAGTTGTTTTTAGAGTCGTCTGTTTATATGTTGGTTAAACTTAATGACGATGCTACCTGTCACAGAAATGTGTCAGAATAAAGATTAAAACAATTATAATGGTTTATACAATAATAATGGTTTATACAATTATAATGGTTTATACAATAATAATGGTTTATACAATAATAATGGTTTATACAATAATAATGGTTTATACAATAATACTGGTTCATACAATTTATAGCCCTTCCTTTATCCTTAGATATATACTTTATCCAGTTTTATAGCATTGCGGTATCTTGAAAGTTATCCTATATATTGTTAAACCTTATACTTCCAACATAGGATTTGCTTCTTTTAGCTGAATTGACTGCCGCAATTTGACTGAAATAACTTTTAACATACATCTACTTTGCAGCAGACATATATACAAACATGAAGGCATAACTATTGGGGTATTCATAGGTAAAAGTCTTTTAACTAAATATAATTGATAACAATGTGAAATAGGGAGAAGTTACATATACTCATTGTTTGCAATTTCTTCTGTTGCCAAAATATCTACTAGACCTGTCAGCGGATGACGTTTCAAAATGCGTCTGCACGTGGAAAGGATTGAAACAGTTTTGTTTTGTTTTAAATATGTTGATTGAGTGTTTGGTGTTTTTACATCGCTTTCAACAATTGTTCAGTTATATCACGGAGTTTTAAACCTGAATAATATTTAGATTGGATAAAACTGAGAATACTATTATAGAACAGCCAGTTTCACTATTTGAGTTTTACTTAAATATATATATAGAAGGCATCTTCTGTTCCAAAGGCACAGTAATAAAATACTCTACACTGTCACAGATGTTTACAGTTAACAGTTTATTCAAAAGTGTTTTGTAGGCTACCGGCCGTACACAAGATACAATATACATATATACAAAGTATGTGACCATCATTACATTACATAGTCAAGTAATTACAACACGAAATGCCGCGATGTGATAACACACAGGTTTTCATGATGATTATGATTAAACTACTTTGTTAATTTGTTTGTCTGTGTAAAAAAAAGATGCCAACTGTAGAAAAACTGTTTCAATTCTAGGAAACACTTACGAACCATGTTTAGTATAATAAATGAACTATATCTGAAGAATTGAGTTTCAATCGTTATTCTTATTTTAATAACAGCGACCTTGACATTGACCCTAGTTGCCCCGAACGCTTCGAATGAAAGGTCTCCATATACTTATTTTTTCATATCAACTTTGGTTCAAATATGTCTAAAGATAATATAAAGATGTAACTAAAGATATGTAGTTTAAACCGTTTTTCAACGTTTAGTAACATCGACATTGACCTTCACATTTGGGGCCCAAAACGCACAGACATAAACGGTATCCATAAACGATTTCTACCTACCAAGTTTGGTTACAATATGTCGACCTTAACTTAAGATATTTAGTTTCAACAGTTTTCTACTTTTAGTACCAGTGACATTGACCTTGACCCTAGGGCTACCAAACGCAATACCATGAAAGGTATGATCGCCCGCCCGCCCGAACATTGACATAAACGGATTCCTTAAACTATTTCTACATACCAAGTTTGGTTCCAATATATCGACCGTAACTAAAGATATGCAGTTTCATCCATGTTATATTTTTAGGAACTTGAATCTTTGATGTATCAATATGAACAACCAATATTATACTACACATCTGAACAGAAATCTGTTAAAATGAGATCTAAATGTTGAAAGGAAACCAGCTTATGTTGCCATAATTGATTTTCATAAGGCTTTCGAATCAGGTAATCCTGATATAGACTCTTTGAGGTCTTCACACACACTGGAATAAATGGTAATTTATTTCAAGCTTTACAATGTATTCAACGATTGAAGCTCGTGCTCGTGCTCGATCTTCAATCGATTCAGACACAGACACATTCTCTTGTCCCATCGGACTTTGTCAGGGCTGTAATCTAAGTCTGGTATTCTTTTCATTGTTTATAAATAAATGTAACACGATATGATGTAATACATAATAATTTCCAGATAGCATGGACATATTTGTTTTAGTGTTTGCATTGACATTGCATTAGCCTTATATACAGTATATGATTGTAATTATAATTTGCTCATGATGATCTAGTTCTCGTTTTGTAACAATGTTTTCACCAATATTCAGTAAAATAATAATATAATTTGCCTGAATGTTTTCCTGCTACATATTGTGTGTAGTTGGAATTGGTCAATATATCTGAGAAACTCGAATCAACATTATATGAACTCTATAAAATCAACGCCCCGGCCGTAGAGCTTCCGTCTCGGGTGCCTGAGATCGTGGGTACATCAACGGCAAGGTCATATCAAATGTTTAATCAATGGTATTAATGACCGAGCGACGTGGGCTGTCAATCCTGGGGTTATGAGTCAGAATCCCGGATTGGCCAACTTTCCTTCCGACGTTTGACAAAAGTCAATGCGACATGCGTCATTTGTCTTTCACGAATTGGCTTAGTTTATGTGAAAAAGCAGCCAGTTGCTGGGGAAGATTGTTGTGTGAAGTACTGGTGTGAGAAAACCAGGAAACACATGAGTAGGTGAGCTGGCCGCCGTGGTGTGACTGAGAACATGTTAAAAACGGCGCTAAACCTCAGTCAATCAATCAATCAATCAACATTATATGAACTCTATAAAATCAACGCCCCCGTTGTAGAGCTTCCGTCCCGGGTCGTGGGTAAATTAACGACAAGGTCATACCAAATACTTTGACAATGGTTGTAATGACTTTCCCTCCTTGACGCTCAGGTTTCTCGAGTTAGCACTACGACTAACTCGTTGGTGTCGAGCTAAATAGACCAGTAAACGCCGTGATATAAACCGATCAGTCTTTGAAAGCGCCATTAAAACAAAAAGTCAACATGTTTCTATGAAACTGAAATGAATGTTCAGTAATTGGGAGCTACTATAAACAGAAAGAGGTTGAAGTATATCATAAAACTTAACATATAATAGGGACATATTACACAGTCTATCATGGTGTATTTATTCAAATGTTGTATAGCACTATTTCACTCGAAAAGATGGTAAATGCAAACATACAAAATAAGTTACTGTCCCCAAGTATGGCTTCCAAAATTAATACCCCGAGATCGTTTGCAGTGATGAGTCATCAGTTGTCTATGGTGAAGCCAGACTTGTACCCACACTTTGATGCTGCACATGTAAACCTGGAATAAAGACAGGAGAACCATTCAACACACTTTTATGCTGCACATGTAAACCTGGAATAAAGACACGAGAACCATTCAACACACTTTGATGCTGCACCTGTAAATCTGGAATAAAGACACGAGAACCAGTCAATCTCACAGATTAACCACTTCCCTGATGTTATCAGCAGCTGACGCTCTTGCTGCAAACGATTTTAGAAAGATCGAGCAATGTCTCATTTCCCCTAGACATTTTTATCTTGATATTTCTAGAACTATTCTCTAACTTTTCTAAATTCAAAGTCGGACAGGGGTCATTTAAAATCGGCATTGCCAGGCATCAACATGTTGTTTGTATTAGATGGCGTGGCTGCACAGACTGATTTGTCTTTTCTGTCCGTATATGCAGAAGTTTCTATTGCATATTATTGAAATAGTTTATCCTAAAAGAAATTGTTTAACTTTATAGAACTTCCACAAACGCTCGACGCGAGTACTTATTGAGAATTCAGGAAGCCATATTCGCTTGCCAATGCTGCTTGGTGGATTATTTACGCTCGCATCAGAATTATAGGAATGTAATGGTGAAAAATCCATTGGCTGCGATAGATGCCTGGAATGTTATACAAAACTAGTTTTGCAATCGATGTACAATAAATAAGATGACAGAGAAATGAGTTAGAGTGTTGGACTTAATTACACGATTAAAGTTGACCCTATTCTAGCTGTTTGGAATCTTTGCCACTGAGAACAGTGGAGACTTGGATGAGCATGAACATCCACACAGTATCACCATAGTCCTCACCGTCCGTATATATGGTTTACGTACATGCACCTTCTGGCAGAAATATGGAAGGGTAGCCTCTTTTGTTGATCTTAATTTGTCTTTAAAACGATGTCAAAGTGGAGAGTTATTAAGACCCCCAATCGCTAGATGCTGCTCATTTGTAAATAGTACATACTTGCCCTGCATGCAATACATTGTTAATCTGATAGGAAAAGGTTGCGTTGTGCAGAATACATTACCTTGATGTCATAGTAGACGGACAACACAATACGGTTTCGATGCACGCCGCGATAAAACAAACATACTTAATTGATTTATTAGTATCATACCTTGCCATTTTCTCCCATTATAAACTTGATATAGTACATCTTTCCGGATACGATCTGCAATTATATAACACATAGTAACTAAACGACTAGTTGATGCTGGCGATAAGGGAAGATCTTGCACGCTGATCTGAATCTTCGCAGGAAGCAAGGTCCCGACGGTCAGTTTTCCTGTGGCACCAATTATGTTGTGTATCAAGAAAAACCAACATTAGGGCATTCGCAACAAGTGTTAATAAAGATCCACCTGTGGCACCAATGCTTTATAGTCTTTCCTATGGCAAACTGACGAACCGTCGAGAGCCCGGTTAGTCTGTACGTCTGCACAGCTTATGTATGTTTAACTGTCGCGAAATAAATAGTCATAACAAAGTCGCAGTGCATAGAAACATAGTAAATCAAATACAATACACTAGGACAAGTATTTGCCAATCTTTTTTTTTATCACATACACTTCACAAGAATACCTTGTTATGTCCGCTAATTGAATACTATTTGAGATGAATGCACAATTTTGTCTACACAGAATGGGGGTTTATCGCAAAAACTTTCACTGGATACACTTTCATTCGTGAGTTAATTAGTTGAGACAATATACACAGCACTTTCCCCTTTCAAATGTAAAGTCATCAATTTTTAAATCGCAATCATAATTACACCTGCGGAAAGTATGCACATACACCTTTAAGTGTTGACACCTGAAGAAAGTATGCACATACTGCTTTAATGTGTCGGGAATTTAGACGCGGACCTTGTAAAAAGCAACTATCCAAAATGCAAGTTGTCGGGACTTTCGGCGAGTGCTAGCAATGAAATGAAGACCCTAATTATACTTTGATTTTCTTTTGTAGAATATTATTTTACTGGGACTTGGCTTTCTTTTTCCGTCTTCTGGGGTTGTTATGGTTAATTTCGGTTGGGAATCTGATGCAAGCATCTTGAATGAAATACTCTATCTAGTACAGAGATCTGATTAACGTTATTCGAAAGGATCTTTGGAAATGTCGACGCCTATGATTACATACTCATGTACCGACATACTCATGTACCGTATATGTTATTATATTTTGTCAACTATTTATTTTATTAGGATTTCAATAATTTAAATTTTTGAGTATATATGTTATCATTGGGACTCATTTATCTGAATTTGATTTTGAGTCGGAAGCAAAAAGCTGCTCTAACTCCGCTCTGTTTACAATATTTAGGAATCATTCATGAACTTAACGAGGGATTAAGTATGTCCAAAGCGTAGGAATACATCTTATTTTTTAATCATGTAATTCATATATGTTAACATAAATTTTCTTTCGAGTTTTATCTTTTGGGTAGTTGATGTCGAATCAAATCCATTTTCGGCTTCAGATGCCAGCAATTTTTCATTATTTTGATTTTAAGACAGGAACTATTGGCGGTACGAGATGACCAACATGGGTATTAGCTGGCAACAGTCAGTTCATTTTTAGCAAAATATTCCACAAATTCTCCACTTTCATTGACATTATGTACGATCTTCAACCACCTATACATCTATATGAAGCCGCTATGGTGTTCAGAAACGGAAAGCTAATGTAGAAAGACAAATGTTAAGTAATTGAAAGCGATAGGGTAAAACACCAGTCTTGATTCCAGTCTCAAAATGATGCGTTGTTTCGGAATCCACCTACCATAGCAATTGGCTCTAACGAGCCCCTTGCTAAAAAAGAATATAGCGTTTTTGCCACAGGAAGATACAACAAACAATGTACCTTGATATTCCCTAAATAAACAATGAGCTCACCTAATTGCTTCACTGGGCAAGTTCATTTTGATAATTCAGCATTAGTAGGGTTAAGGTTAGCGAACAATGAACACGTCCGTGAGTTTGCACTGCTAATACACGGACAAGTCAGCTTCGGTTTTTTGATACCCGGATTTCTTGGTTCGGTCCCCACCATAGCCGTCATGTTGGATTGCCGAGACAAAGAACGATTCCAAGCCTTCGTACTGGTTTGTTTACACATGGAATATGAATAAATGTTCTGTCGTGGTGATAAATCTAAAATGATGTTGAAAACGGCGAAAAAACTCAATAATCATTAAAAATGTTTTGCTATTCAATACCTACCTGTTCCTCTGCCTCGACTACCGATACACTTTTACCACCAAGTGTATGGGCCGCCCATTTTGTTACTGCTTTAACGTCAGCATTGTTTGTTGACACATGCTTCCTGCCACCTTAAAATAGCAATCAAAATTTACATGATAGTTGCCATTGTAGAACGACGACTGACGTTGTCGTTATCAAACATCGAAAAGGATGTTGACCGATTTGGGATTAATCTGGGAATAATCTGGGATTGATAGATGGGCTCTGTATTAATTAAAATCCATGGATGTACTATCTATACACTTGACTAGTTTGTTTGAACTGTGTTTTACGACGCCTTAAACACTATTCGAGTTACTAGTATATCACGGCGTGTTGAGCTTCAATTACTAGTACTACCGGTATTATTTACCTTGATATTAGTACATTAGTCGTATATCCCCACAACCCTGAGCACCAAACAGGTAAGCCAATATAACGATATTTAAGTCTTTGCATGACACGCTTGGAGGTCGAAATCTGTCTCTTCCCCGCTCACAAAGCGGACGCTATAACCACTACAACTATACCACGGAGTCAGTTGACTGGAAAAGTAGCTACATAATTTTAAAAAAATGTGAGAAAGGTAGACTCGAAGAAATTAATTTTTATCTGCGAATAATGTTTTCATCGATGGATCTCTTTCTATAGAAGATTCTGTTGCTGCTGCAGTTCGTTTTTTGTTCTATTTTCTATTATTCATTTATTGGTGCGAAAATCGGAAAGTACGAAATAAGTTAATACGAATCACTACAAGTTATGTCCCTTTATTATCGACCCGCCATTGTCCATGTGGGTAACTTTTCGGTGAGATCTCTGCGAATGCGAAGGAATAGGCCTAAAGAGGTAATTTATGTCGAATTATCTTATTGTTGTCATGCAAATTACATACGTACTTGTTGTTGTATCTTTCTCATTGCATTTAGTTATTCTTTTCTGCAATTAAGTATGTTAATTTCGTGTACTTTCAGTTTCGACG
>JAUELF010248657.1:0-21520 GCA_031471495.1 Clinocardium nuttallii | reverse complement strand
AAATATTGTATAAAAAATTTATAATAAAATATTAAAAAAAAAAAAAAAAAGAAAAAAAAAAAATCCGGAATCAATCATATGTTGTTATCTATATATTACATAATGTAGTCTTAGTCGTGCATACATATGATAACGAGGCTCATCAGACTGCATAGACATGTACACTTTTCAAGACATAAAAGTCTTTACTTTTTGAAGTATCATCTTCGAACAAACTGGACACTCCTTCACTTTGTCAGAGCAGCAGTCTATACACATTTTATGATGGCCACAAGGTAAGAAAAGAATATTGCATTCTCGTTGTTGGCAAAATATACACAGCAATCGTCTTCTAAGATATTCATTTTCTTCCTGCAGTCCCTCTTTTGTAACCTCTGGAAATACATACAGATAAGATTACATCAATTCTTATATTTACCTGATGCATTAACGAGTTATTATGTGGCACAGGTCTGTACTGATGACGTATGTGCGAGATATAAGTTGAAAACGATCCAATATGTCAAATACTGGACTATCCGACGCGCGTAAATAGGCTCGTTTGAGGCTCATATCTTTGTTAAAACTCCAATGTGCATAATACGACAATAAAATGCATAACTATATAATATGAAACTTAAATATTTGATATATATCTTGTTCAATGAGGAATACGGACCACAGTCCCATTTTAATCACTTGCAGTCCAATTTTATTATTAATAGTGGACTGTGGTCTATTTAATACAGGCCAGTATAACTTATACAATACTGACACAAGAATGAATAACGTCATACCAGTGTTTTAAAGCGACATATCATATATGTGTACAGTGTTAATGTAAACACTGTGACAACTGAAGGGACTATTTTTAATTCAGTTGATATCATTTGAACGATATAGTGCCACTTTGCAACGTTGCATAATTATCAAACAAACATATTCAAAGACTTGCAGTTTACAACTTAACGCTTGTTAAAGCTTTTTTTATGTTTGTAGAAAAGATTCCTATCGATGGTACTGCTTTTTACAAATTTAAACTACATAAATTTGTAGAGAGTTATTCAATAAACATAAGTACCAACTTATCATTTATATCAGGGAAGCGGTTAGTAATAAGAATTCAAATATACGTATGGGAAAGACTAGCACTGTCCCCTGGCATATCTGTATAGACTATCATTTGTAACATTTGTTACAGATATTAGTCGCTTTTATAAAGAAAAGACATTTAGGGAAGACGAATTCGCAACTGTTGACATCAAAATAATTTGATATTCTTGGAAAATGGTCACCTAAAATAAAACGTTTCGTTTGTGTATAAATATTTTTTTTCAGGGTATCTCGTTCAGCCTTCCAACAGTGATATCATTCCCGGGTCAGATATATAGTTTTGTTAAACAATATCACTATAGTATTGTGCTGAGATAAGAATTAAAAAATAAGGACGGAAGGTTGATATCACTTGAACGATATCACGATAGTGTCGTAATCAGATTAGAAGACAAAACAGAAATTTGATGTAATTTATCTAATCACATGATGGCAGACAATTCCTACTAGAGTATCCGCATTGGATTTCCTATCATAGTGCATACACTTTCACACATTGTCGATCCAGGTCAAATTCTGCTAAACGCAGGTCGATCTTAATCACCTATGATTAAGGTTTTCTTGTTTTTTTGTTTGTTTGTATCCAAACAGTCTAGTTATATTTTCGTACTGATTATGTTTTCGTAAAATTCTTTGTGTAATGTACACTACTAGTTTCTTCTTTTTCTAACTGACAACACATATGGAATACACGTAATTGAAACTCAAAGGAAAAAAAAGAAAGAAAAAAACTATAAAACATTAAGGAAAAATGAGAATTTGTTCAAATGGGCAATTCTCTCTTTTTCCCGATGACGACTTTTACGCTACGGAATTATTAGAAACTGCCCAGATTCCGTATATATTATCACATTACTTCTTAGACTATTAATACAAATAAACTAACAATTGATGTAAGGTATGGCGGAGGATGGCTACGACCTCTCCATACCTATAGACGTGGCAAATAAAGTGTAAAAAAAATAAAAAAAATAAATCTTAATGCCCTTTGTACGAACGCTTATAGTTACCTTGCTCGAGCACATACATAAATTTGCTTATCTTCTCTGGACCAGGCATAAATACATGTTTGCATGTATCGGATAGAGTTGCACCCACACTTAACTCGCAATGAACAACCTTTTAACACCAAGCAAGTTATGATCACAATTGACTTTGGCATTTGGGTAGCATTCTTAGCTTAGTGTTTATTAAAACACATTTTCCTTTTCATAGAACACGGCTGAGACAGTGCTTTTAAACACTTAACAATTTACTGATATGTCTTACTATTGAAATTTGGAGTTTTAGGCGACTCTGGTCTTGGGCTGTCAGTTGGCAATACTTCGCCTTTCTCTTCCTTGTCCAACAAAGCATTCATAAGATTGTCAGCCGTCAAATTTAAATCTGAAAGTATAATGTTTCAACTGTTTCATACTTTGTGGAACATTCTATATTTTGCGAATGCAGTATATACATACAGCATACACAAGGGTCACATTTTAAAAAAGTATTGTACCCCCGTATAGTCAACAGTTGTCTAGTATAATCACATTAGGGTCTTTGCTTGTCGTCTACTTGTTGTATACACACAACTAGTACTCCTGAAATAGAAGTGTCATCCTGCAATTTAATGCCGATTTAAACTTTATTGACAACAAGACTTTACATCGCAAGACCGGACTACTACCTTCTTGACATCGTGGTGTCAGTGACGCACGTAAGACTGGTTGTATATACCTAACTATAACTCCTTAAATTTAATAGTATCCTACCATTTAATGCCGATTTAAACGTTATTGACAACAATACTTTACATCGGAAGAGCGGACTATTACCTCATTGATATCGTGATTGTCAGGTATGCACGCAAGACTGACGGTGACTTCCTACTTAACACTTCACAGTCCGACTTCACGTATCTCAGTTCATATTTAACATGTTACATTTTACATTTCATACTGTTGGTGACTTCATACTTCATTTCACAGTCACACTTCACATTTTTATGTTTATACTTAACATGTTACATTTCATAATTCATAATGATGGTGGCTTCATACTTTACACTTCACATTCACACATCACATTTTTATGTCTATACTTAACATGTTACATTTCATAGTTCATACTGGTGGTGGCGTCATACTTGATTTCACATTTAATAGTGGTTATGACCTCATACTTCTCAATGCATTGTCACACTTCACATTATGTCACAGTTTATTCTTAATATGTAACAGTTCACATTTTAAACTGGTGGTGACTTTATACTTCTTACTTCACTATCACCCTTCACAGTTCTCAGTTTATACTCAGTGTGTAATATTTCACATTTCATACTGGTTGTGACTTCATACTTCGCACTTTTCAGCATCACACATCACGTTCATAGTTTATACATGTCTAATTTCAAATGTCTTTACTTGTGTGGAATTCATACTTCACACTTTAGAATCACACATCACATTTCTCAGTTTATACTTGAAAATGTAACATTTCACACTTCATTCTACAAACATCGTACTTCAAAGACACAATTTAAAGTTTAGACTTTTAGCTTGCTGCCATTGATACAGCTTCCTTAATATATAATATTAAGTCACTTCATTTGTCAGAACAACTTTTGTCTTTAAAAGTGTAGTGCAACAGTTTACTACTTTGCTTTGAGTGAGTATATTTGAGTTTCTTGACAATAGCTACATACCTTCCAGGAGTAATAATTGTCATATCTCTACATAAGTATATCACACGTAAACTAACGTGAACTAACGTAAACTAACAAATACATTTTAAGATGAGAAACCTGCCACATTGCACTTCAGTGTTGTAACATTTTCATTGATTTGTAAAACATTGGTCATTTTCAAGGAGTGCTTTATGTATACAAATTAACGAGTGCGTTGTTGATATATATCATTAGAGTAGTCATACTTAAAACCCAGTTATTATTATCTTTTATCAATACTCACTGTTTGATTTACACTCGTATATTGCCATTGAAACTGCTGCTTGTGAGTATCCAAGTCCCATAACACTTTTTGCTGCTGTAGAATATATTGGAAAGGGACTATCCGAAGGTATCTCCTCTTCGGTTATCTCCTGTTAAATTCACGATTTCATAATGACAATTATATTTACATGTGAAATTTACTTTAAACCCAAATGCTACCAATGACACGAACGGTTTATCTTATCCATGTATGAACTATTATTTTGCTTGCATTGTAGAACAGCAGTTTTCAATAATATTTAAATGTGATTACAAGAAACTGTTAGCCGGGCAATATATTGTTAAAAAAGAACAGTTCATTAAAAAACAAATTCATATTGAATAATTTCCCTTATTCGTCAATTGAAAATAAGAATTTATTATTTAGTTAACTTCGTTTTCACATGAATTGCCAAGCGTTATTATGTATGTTAAAATTTCGAAAATATACGACTATATAGCTGACAGCTGTGAATGAACATATTTATTACGATCATCTAAAATACCTCATCAGCTGGTGTTTCCGCAGCTGCTTGGACAAGTCGTATATATTCTTCCCCTTTCTCTCTTTTAACATGCTCACAAAAAGGGAACCATCGTGCGTGTTCAATCCAAGGTTGGTCACCAGCGTCCCATCGTTGCAAACCACCGTCACAAGCATAGCATCGCACTATGTCTCGCAGACCTAAATATGAGAAATCAAACGAGGATTATTCCAATGAAAAATAGCAATTACTTCCCATCACTATAATGTTCTTGACTCATTTCGCTTATGCCTCTTTTTACACACAAACACACACCCACACACTCATACACAACACCCCCCCCCCCCTCACAGTCGTTATGTACCTAGTGTTTTAAGTAATCTTAATCACAATGATTTAGGTATTAAATCGGCGTTTTGTTTCTATAAACTATAACACAAAAGGCTTAAGTAAGGTTAAAAACTGACAACAAAATGGAAGTTAATTTGTTTCAATATACTAGAATTCTAAAAAACGCAAATGAAATATAAAGACAACATTCATTATGTCTAAAAGTCAAGAATTACTATTCAAATATAATTCAATACATATTATTTAGCCGAAAATTAAATATGGTTCATAAATCGATAAGAGTTTGTTCTTGCATAAACAACTTATAATCACTAGTTAATAATATGAAGTTGTTTTGTATCCTCAATAAACGTGTTTTTTGAGCTCGCAAATTATCAACATTGAATACCCTGTTGTCAGAAGCAATGTCCTCTTTCTGGTAGCTATCACTGCAGTTAGGAAAGTGTAAGCAATATTTGAAATGTTTTCAAAATTTAAAGAGAACTAATAAATGTAGAAACCTGCAAAACAAAAAATCTGACAACCATTATTTGATCGAATAAATGATATAAATCCCTTATGCTATCAGGAAAAACGGCCTTTATAAAAACACAGTTTAATTGTATCTAATAAATTTAATGTTTGTAAATGTGTCCAGTTGAATTATTTGTCATATGTCATAATATTGAAATTTCTCACACTACTGTTACGGTAAGAACTAGTTCAACGTCATGTATCTGCCAAGGATAAAAGTAATATTGCAGACTGAAAACCATATAATCCAGTGTGAGTTAATTAATATCCTACCCGTATGGAAAAATCCTGCTTCCGCACACATCCGTGGGGTCTGTGAAAGCTCACGTGGCCAGCTCTTGAAAGATGCTAAACGGACTGTATATCCCTGATACTCTGGGTGTTTGATGGTGTTCGCAGCTCCTGATTCTGTTAAAGCATGTCTGTTACCTTCTGTGATAAAACAAATGTGTCAACATACAGGTTGTATAATTTAACATTGAACCTTGAATAACAAGTTGACAATATTTCTCAAAATGTATGTAAAACAATTAGTTGTTCTGTTCGACAACATCCTACTTCGATAATGTTTATGTTATTATGTAAGTGTGTAGCTTTGGATACTTTGCGACTGCCATCATCCTTGCGTTTACATGTTGAGACATGTGTGAAACTTACACTACAAGAACTGTTTTATATAAAAAAAATATTCTTTTCGATAAAATAAAATTGTTTATATTTTTTTGTAAAACCTTGTGAATGAAGCAAAATCAATATTATATTTCTATAATCTAAGAAGTTTTGTTTTAATTATTGTAAATTGGAAATGACTCTGTATACATATTGATTGTACGGAGTAAATGAATATAAGACTTACCCGTTGTCTGTTGAATGTTTCTCTGAAAGAAATAGATCGTTTTAACTATGTAAACTTAGACAGATAATATATATTGATAGATTCATTTACAAAAAATGAAGTCTTAAATACACGTTTAACATTTCTACTTGCTATTATCGGGGTGACATTTTCGTTTGTTCATTAATAATCACCTTTAGTTGATCATACAAACAAATCACGTGTTCGTATCAAATAAGGTTCCTACAAATTACATGCCAAGTCACAACAATCATTATATGATAAGATATATGTGACTGATGCTTCTTGAGTATTGACGACCAAGAACGGACCGACGGTAATGTATAAAACTCTCACCCGGTAAACACTCAATAAATGTGAGTCCACTGTTTCTGTCAAGTGTTTACAATTTGGAGAATACTTCAGATGAACAAATAAGACGTCGTCGTTGATGGACCAGTCTTTTAATCCAAGTCCACACAAGTAGCAACGACAGAGGTCAACTCGTCCTGAAATCATATGAAAGAAAGAATAATCACACATTATGCCTATTTAAACGTGTAAGGGCGTGTGACGAACATTCTTTTCGACATGGCGAGAGAGATCACAATATATAATATGTAGATAAGGGCTCCAACTACCTCGGAATCCAGCTTTGATCCATGTTTGCATACTGGTCCGATAACGGTATTCTCAACAACCAAAGTAATCACACAGAGTGTTTGAATATCAGCACATCACGTTGGCATTAAATATTTTTGTCATAGAAATGGCAGTTTGTCACACAACAAACGAATGCGATAAAAAGTAATTTATTCTTCATTGCTTTTAATGGAGCGTTTTTCAAAATATATGAATATAGTAAATCTTATTACTGGAGCAGTAATTTTAAAGAGAGTACGTTCGTGAATTCTGAGAATATACATGCAATAAACGTGTGTTGAAGCAGCTCAATTGAAATGGAGAACATAGCAAAATATATGTCTGGTTAACACGCTGCTAATCTTGGTAAAGTATCTGTTCTGGCTAATGAAAACACATGTTATCTATACACATGTATATGAATACCGGAAAAGAAAATACGTATTACTCAAATTGAAACAATAAACTTTCTTATTTATATTACGATGGCGTGGTTTGTATCACACTCAGTAACGATCCTATCTGACATGAAAAATACACATTATTATATTAGATGAATTTGTACCTGCGAAAAAGAATCCGTGTTTCGCTAAAAGAGTAGTATCTTGGATACTGATATCATGAGGCCAGTTGACTGGTGCGTTACGGTCTTTGAAAGTGTCTAACCGTACATGTAGGTGAGTGTACTCAGGATATCGAGCGTTGCTTGCTAAGCTGGTCGGTAAACTTTGCTCGCTGTCTCTGCGTTGCGTCGTCAGTAATTGACTCTGTGAATTCCTTGCTCCATGTTCACTGAAGCTCGAATTGGACGTTGCTAAACTAGACAAACTCGGACCGTTCTGTTCGCTTGAATGTTCCTGTAAATGTTGAATAGTAGTTGTTGAATGATGATATGCAGTAACACTGTACGGTGTTGTGTGGGTATTTAGTAATACAAACTATCTTAAGTTTTAAAAATGTGGGTTTTTTGCGCATGGAACATACAAGTTATACAGAGATACAGGGGTATATACTCACTTACCCTTGAGGAACATACATAAAGATGCATGCTGCCAAGTGCGTGCGGTAAACTACTTGCTCCGTCTGTCGCCTGGATAGGAGCTTTGATGTCATCATTAGGGTATGCCGGTAACGCCTCTGCCTGTCCATGTGTCGGATTGGTAATACTCGAGTTTGAACTCGATTTAGCTTCAACAGACTTAGTCCAGCGGACATTTTTAAGACCGATTACTTTATCCTTAACAAACCTTCCATCCCGTAAATCAAGCAAAGCAGTTGGTCTATCAAATGTGTTGGTATGCCTTTCTTTAACTTTCGAAAGATTCAAAGTCCTTGGCGGCATATTCTTGTTGACATGTTCTTTAAAGTAGATGTCCAAATACCCTTTTGACTCAACAATGATTGTTTGTTTTCCAACGAGCCTTCTTAATATTGTAAGTGTCTCCTCACGTTCGATGCAATGTGCATTGATGAATTCTACTCTTAGTCGGTGTCTCGTGTAAGATGGAGTTTGTAATGTTGGTTTTGACGACGCCATGACTGTATTTGTCAAAAATAAACGTCTATCAAACGTATACATGTAGGTGTTTTCTTATAAAGATACACTTTTCCTACTTCATGATGACCTGCTTGGATAATCGGGATTCATCTAAAATTGAAAGAATGATAGTGTATCTACGATAAAATAATACTTTTCAAAATGTACATTCATACATTTTCAGTATGAATTGTTTAAAATATACAAGTACAATTCACCTCGTGTATCTTGCTGCTGTATGTTGTGAGCGAAACTTATATTATTTATGTTCATGTGTGCGATCGTAATCAGTCATTTGACTATAAATCACTTTGAAAACTGACTTCGTGGAAAAGCTTTATCTGGCATCAGAAGAATTTGCTCAACCATATTGATTTACAGATTACGGTTTCCGCATATTAATAATCATCAATATGAGTGAAAGCCAGATTGACAACTGAATTCATGCTGCATCATATTCTCTAAGTTCTGTATTGAGCAACATCTGTGTCCGTCAGCAAACGTTTATGATAGTACGTATAAACTTTTCATGACATTTATTGAACGGCCATTATAATTAATGATTACAAATAAGAAATCGCCAAAAGGCAAAATAATATAAACTCTTTAGCACATATACTGTTTTATCTAACAGCATATCATGGTTCATTTATGATCTGTATAAGTTTTAAATTAAACTTTAATTTGATTATAAAATGATAAAGCGTTACGATTGTGTTGTGGTTCGTGTCTACTACTAGTAGTAGTTTATAGTTGAATGTATATGTAACTTGCGAGTCTCTTTACCTAAGAAAAATACCAACGATTGTAATAACTTTTTTAAATTAAAAACACCAAAATTGAACAAATATATTAAACTTTCCCCAGGACAAACACATGGGGTGAGCTGGAACCCGGAAATAACTGCTTGTCGCAGGTGTTTAAGATGTCGACAATAGTCAAGTCACTATAAAATGGATGTGATTGATCAGCTTCTCGTATCTGACTGTTTATTTTGAAATACAACGTTGTTTGATATTAAGTAAACATGTAAGCCATTCAAACATGTTCATATCATCCTTCGGTGTTTTCTCTGAACAGTTTTTAATAATGTCAGTATAATTAATGTCGACATATATCTTCCGATGCCCCTATATCGGTGTAAAAATAAGATATGAGATAAATATCAATATTTTCAAGCATGTGATATGACCTAAACAATAACGATCATTGTCATACAAAAATAGATCCATGAACTAAAATAGCTCTATTTCGAGTGCGTATTAGTGAAACTAAATTAGATCGTAGTAATATGTATAACAAGGAGATACAACCATTTTCACAATGACGTGTTATTCAGATAGAACCATTGAAATATAAACTAATCATTCCTCTGACAAAAGGTTGTCAAAAATCAAGAAATTTCTTATCATGCGCTCGATGATTTGGAATTACACTAATTAAAGCACGTTTTATTGAACTAAGTTGAGTTTCATTTAACCAATTGAATTTCAACGTAATCGTATCAGTATTTTTCATTTTAACCTGAAAACAACCTCGCAAATATGTTAGTGTTAATGAAACAATTAAAGGAACTATATTTATGCACAGCGTTAACAGCTGCATATGGCAAAAGGTATGTCTGAGCGTGGGAATTCGTCTTTAAACTTTAAATATCCTGGAACATAGCCTTCATTTGCAATTAACACCGAACATACATGACTCGGAACAAGCGATTTATTTAATATACCTGGATATCACCTGGCTATCACTCCCGTATATCAACCTGTCTACTACCCTATATAATACTATGTATATCAACATGTCTACCATGATGAATATACTCTTGTATATCACCATCTCTATAAACATGTATATAACCATATATATCAACATATATCACTCTGTCTATCAACCTGTATATCATCATGTCTATCACCATTTATTATCAACCTGTCTAATTCAGTTGTATTTTAATTTTCCACCTTCGATTCGTATTCAAGAGTACCCATTTAAGAAAACGTATATCCATAAAACATAAATCTATGAATGTAATTATACATAAGTGACTTAAATGTGTATGTTGTTATGTTCTATTTCTTGAAACATTGTTGAATTTAAGTGCCTATTTTTCATATCAGAATCCCACTTGCTTCGTTATAATTATGTTCCATTAAATTATAACTTAGTGAAAAACAAAACAAAACATTTGTGTTTATACATTGATACTCTATCAGATTATTTATGAAAAGATGATGCTTTAAATATCCAAATATTACTTCGAAATATATGTGGTTTCCAACGTCACTTACCAATCATCTATTTAAAACGATAACAAACATTTAAGTTTTTTGAAAAATAAGTGTTGTTTAAACACTAGGATATACCGATGCAAACCCCTTTTACACACAGGCACAGCCAATGATCCATAATAACTTATACCCATGACCTCAGGAATTATTTATCAATCTTGTTAATCTTTATAATCGACATTCGGTGTGTTTACCCTCAATATTTCTTCAGACCTGATTGTCTTGCACGTTTAAAATGTATTCTAGGATAGGTTATCAAACATATGCTATATGTTTTATTCAAGGTCTTACTGATTTTAAATATATTCGGTGTGGTCTATATTTATTCGATCGGAAATAAACAATTAATTCAGTGTCAATTCATACTCGTGGGATACAGTGGCACAGAGGTAGAGCGTCGGCCTCCTCTGTCAAAGGTCCCGGGTTCGAGTTCCATGGGCTCTGCCTTTGGGATATTTCCACACAAACGGCGCGAATACTGGTAAAGTATCCAGGAAGCAGACATCGAGCGTGATTAATACAAGCCAAACGCTTGTTTCGCAATCGATTTAAAATAAATAAGTTTAAACTAATCAATACTACATCCTGGCATGTTGGTTTAGATGTAAAGTGATGGAACAGGACATATATGTGTGTTAAGGCTCACCCAAGCCTTGTCTGTACTCAGAGTCAATAAAACTTTAACTCCCCTAACGTGGCTTATATAGTTCATGCAATAATTTAATGGTAGCAGATAAGGGCGAAGAAGAATTTCCAAGAAACACTTACACACCGAATGTTCTTCGCGCGCAAGTGAAGAGCTGTAATTTGATTGGTTTAATCGGTAAGCACATTCCACTATCCTCGATATGTTAGAACCATTTAAATTCATCCCAGGTATACACATTTTCTATATTCATATGTATGTACCAGAAAAGTTAGCAAGTGGCCACCCGGAACCACCATCAAAGAACAGCTTCGTGTTAGGTAAGCCATACTACACCAACGGTTGCATACGGTAAACCAGGAGGTAAATCGGGTTATATTATTAGCATTCGCATATACATTTCAATGATGTTTTCCGTATTAAAAGATATAAACATTTATCAGCATCTTTGCGAAAAGGAACCGCAAGGTCTTGGAAAAATATGTTTTACAACCTAATTGTTGACCTTTACATTTGACATTTTCAATGTAGATTGTAGCATCGAAATATAACTTCACTCCCATCCTTTTTGTCTTAATTTGATGACACCGTTTAAAACGTCTTTCAACACAACGAGTTTGCTCAAATATGCACATATCCTTTTTCCAGAAATAGATGGTAACGACAATTGTTTTAAAGTACTAATCATTCTAATATAAACATTGAACTGATTTCGTGGTGTTTTTATGTATCACCTATCACTTATCTGAATATTTATATCATAAAATAATATACAAATATTAAAGGATTTCAATTATATGGTATTATGACACACTAAGTGATGACTGACCTGACGTAAAGAAACCTGATTTTGAAATACCCTTATATTAAATATAATTAGGCATTAAACAACATTAGCAAAGATGTATAAAATTGTACAAATATGATAAAGAAAATAAACAAAGAAAACCGTAAAAGCTGTTTCACTTACATAGCGTACATACTCACTGGTAACGTAAATATACTTTAAGTCAGGTTTTATCTGAGAGGAAGTGACCTAAACAATGTAATTCTAAACTATAACAATACTTTTTCTTTGGTTTTAAACAAGGAGTGTGCCCATTCATTCAATTTCCTTTGTGTCTGGTAGCCCTCCATTTGAAATAGATGTTTGGTTTGAATATACAAATATTCAAGATAAGAGAATGGTGATAGGTATGGACGGAGTACCCAAAACTATTCGTGAGTATTTGAGTATTTACAACATGCACTTCTTAGTTTAATTGTTGTTCACATATAGATAACGGAAAGTGTTTATGCATATATATTAAATTAACCGTGTGGTTCGACTACGAAACAATGTGGTTATCTCATCTCTATACATAGCTTCACCATGCATATAGCTAAAGGTTATGCACAAAGTGATTAAGTTGTGGGATATGATTCATCCTATTCCTTCTCCCCATTTCAAATCCTCCCTTCTATATATGTTTTATACAGTGTAAGTATCCCCAAACAATAGAGAGACGCACTCTGATTGTTGTACTCTGATTGTATTTCTGTCTGTCCGTCACAAATACGCTCCATAACCGTTTTAACTGCTTTAAGGTAGTTAAAATACTTCACCACAAATGTTCACCATCCTAAGACGATGTGCAGAGCGCATGTTACCACCTCGTTAGTCCAAGGTAAATGCCGCAATTCAACGTCAACTAGCTCAATCGCTTTTTAAACCGTGTGCACGATTTTGAAATAACCAACATAAATATTCACGATAATAAACCGATGGTCAGTGATCATGTTACAACCACTACGGCTCCATGTCAATGTAGCAATTATAGGTATAATGTCATTCAACAATGACATTCGTTTATGTCACTAGACCTATTCTCCATATTAGTTTAATTTTAATATTCGGTTTCAGTATTAAAAGCATTGACACACGGCTATGGTGGGAGCCATATGTGTATATGGTTATGTGTATATATTATGTATATAATGAAGTGTATTCAATTCAACATTTGGATAACTTGACCATGCCAAACAATTGAAAGCAGAGACAGACTATATCAGATTTGGACCGGCACATAAGAGATGTTAAATCGAATACAAACGTTCAAGCAAGATAGCTTTGTTATACGGCTTATGACCAGAGTGTTTCTAATTAATAACACAGTATTCCGTATCATTATTTATACTAAACCTCATTTAACTTTCTTTGAAACATAATCGTATTTAGACAATATTGATATTAGCGCAATTCGTTTATCGTTTACGTACTAAACGATTACGAGTCGCATAAAGAAAATTGCGTTGGAATTATTCTGTTGATAACAGTAAACACTTATGCATATAGGACATGAGTATGTCAGTCACGAAGTATATTGTGTGAACGTTTTATTTTTAGAAATTTCTTTATAATGATGGTTGCATCATACTAAGTAGCATATATCAGTGTGATGCGACAACCACTCCTTTATAGAGTATATTTACTTGAATTGAACAGATAACTATTTGAATAGACGGAAAAACTATCAGGGGAAAGATATTACTGTGTACACAAGCTGAATCAAATTGTCATTTCAATTCCACCAGAAACATGATTAACTCTTTTTTACTTTCAGAAGTAATAAGATCACAGACATGTTTTGACTGAATTACGACAAAAGGAGATATATATCATAATAATTATTCCTTTTTATACTATTATGCATGTGACTCTTTTAAATTCAAACGTTCAGTCAAAGTCCATAGATTGTGTCTTAATTATTTCCAATTCGTCTCCTACAGATCTGCGAAATGAGAAAAATATGGAAGAGGCGCTCTAACAATTATAAGTATTTCACAATTTAAACACGTTAAAAAACCTCTAACGATATATATTTAACCGCCGTTGTGTTGATCTCAGTATGGCATGTGCTTATTTATTCTTTCTCAAATCAGTTTTTTATTAATCATTAGTGCCTATTTCTTCCGCATAAAGTTTCGACTCTTTGTTGTTTCATTTAGTCTTATTTATGTATACTTAAAGTCGAAAGAAGCACTCAAATCTAGGTGAAATCATACAAATTCACATTAATCATTTTGATCTGATACTAATGTGTATGTATACCAGACATAGTGTATGTATACCAGACTTCTACATTTCATGTAGGAAAATACCATGATATTAAATACGAGTATGCATGGATGCTACATAAATAAACGCAATATCATATATTTTTCGAATTCCTAGTACACATTACTGTCTCTATTTGAATTATGTAGCATGCCCTAATTGCAATACGAAAACAGTTAATACACTATGAGGTGCATACACATTCAATCAAATATTACAATACATAGACACCAGCACTGTACGGTTACACTTAAAACAGACATACCGTAATCGACATAGCTAGTAAAACATAATATGTTGCTTGTCAAAACAAAACAATACTATTATTCTTAGAAGGCAAACACTGCTGACGCCAGGTTAAACCTCATGCTACTCGGTGACTCAGTTTAATATGTATTGTTTGCCAAAACCTCATTATTATCATTGGCAATGGTACAAATTAAAGTAATATTGTTTTATAAATCAGTTCAATGTTCAGTGCGACTGAGTGTTTTGAGTTAACACATGTATTTGAAATATTATTATGTGACATGTCATTCGGAGAATACGACATGGATTTAATGTATAAATTACTGATTGTTTATCCGAGGTTATTTAGAGTGTACTCATCGGGTTATGATTTGTCCACGTTTCCATGTGTATTAATTTATATCTGATTATTTCAAATGTATATCTCAAGGTCTGTTTGTGTGTGTGTGTTTTAAAAGTATGCATTGTGCTTTGCCTATCCTGTGTGATTTGATTATAGTATTGATGTCTAATTATAGATGCTTGATGCGTTGGTCAATCGTAATATAAACCAACAATATGTGGAAATACTAATTTATTTTAACGTTTCAGATCTTAAAAGGAATTTGTTAGCTGAAACCAATAATTACAGTTTTAAAGTAACAACTTATACACTAAACTATACATGTATCACAATTTTAGGAAAGTTTTAATCGAACACGATATTTCGTCTTTAATATGTCCTATTTAGTCATGGGTTGTTTGAGTAATAAACATTACATATAACTACATGCGTTTACAGAATTCAAAGATATGTAAAAACCTATTATACAAAATCAGAGGAATGATCAGAGGTGTAAATTGGTATTTTCCCACTCTTATCTGTCTTTTGACTTCACTAGATCCTATGTTATAGTTACTCAAAATAATCGTCTCATTGAGAGGATTTTTTTGAGTCCACACAACACATAGTTTGAAGGTCAACTACGGATTTGGAGATGTGATTTTTTTTCTAGACATCTGAAAGAAGATACAAGACACAATGAATTAATATAATTTAAATATCGATTTAATGGATATAAATGTGTTTTCTTTTCCCATATAGCTCCGAAGTAATTTAATATCGAACATTTCACTGATAACTGATCAGAAACATTCTCATCGTTATGTTGTAACGATATAATATATGTTGTACGAACTGAGTGTGAATAGATTTTATTAGAGTTAAGCACGTTTTTTAACATAATTTCAGTTATATCATCTTTCGATTGTTCATGAACCATGAACAAACAAAACAGTACTGGGCTAGGACATGTTCATTACAAAAGGGCACCCTAAATGACGCCAGATACCAAATCTCCGACACATACCACTTCAAAACAGTTTTTTCTAAAAATATGAATAGGACAAAATGATATATTCATAAGTTTGAATAATATTGTACGGACACAAAGGCATTAAGGTAAGAGTCTGTGTTATAACCTAAAGTACGAATACTCGATTAAAAGTAAACGACGAACACAACTTAAAAATAATATACTTAAATACTTATGTTGACATAATAAATGATCAATGCTTACGTACCTTGGCATCGTATGTATAAGTATGACCTCATGTCAGGAACATAAAATAAGCAATGCTTTCTATGTATGTAACATGACTTCACTTGGGGTTTTTTTTTTAAACAAAGGGATTGTCTTATCGTACGATACACCTAAACTTTATCCATATAAATGACCAGAACAAACTTACCAATACGTGTGATAAAACATGAAAACTGTATTAATACATGCTCGCTAAAAGGGAACCAACACATTTTCAATGACTTGACACATTCAGGAAATGAGAATAAATATCTAAATTCAGCGTCTTTTAAAGAGAGTATCCATTACCGAAAGTATCTTTTGTTTAGTTCAATGTCGCTGATGTAATTCCCACAGAAGGATGGTTTCAAAACGTTAACGCAAACCAAACGCATTATATATATCGTGATGACACGTATACAATTTAATACAATATTCCTACATTGTAAAACACCCTGATGCTCTCCCATTGTATCAAACTTGACAACGTGCTTATAAAGACTAATTTATGATATACGAAAGCATGGGCACCTGTCTCGATTCGTTATAATTTTAATCATTTGATTGTTATTGTTGTCTTTGAATGCGTAGACGTATGAAGGAATGGATTAAATCATTTACAATATCTATTTTTAGATCCATGCAATATTTATGTTTAAACACATATAAGTTCACGTAGTTCCTTTGCATATATTATATAATAATACAGGATCCTCTGTGCAATGTTGTTGCAGTGCTCAACGTTTTGGCCGCGGAACTGAACCGTGCGCATTTTCCCATGTTTTTTTAACAGTTCTATTGGCGCATTATTTTGAATGCACATTGAGAGATGTGCACTGCTCTTGCATATATAAGAGCGGTGCACAATATCAGGCAATAATCACAAGATTACTCAATTTCATTATTTTTATCTGTCATTATAGTAAGTTTCTTAAGTCCAATTTGTAACTGAACATGCATGTTATTCGTTATAGAGGAGAGAAATATTTATTTAAAAGAAAAGTTAAACCTTAGTCATTTGTTTACTTATTTTTGTTGTTGACCGGGAGTCCATTTTATTTAAACTTTACAAAGAATCACCCTTGTAAAAGAAGCTAGTTCAGGCTATCAGAGCTCGTTACAGGTCTAAGGAAGACTATTACAGTTACACCCTTATGACAAACTATTTGGAAATATGTTTTAAGTTTACAAACGGCAATAAAAATGTATCCGTTAAATTGCAGTTATACTGTCGTTAACTTTGTTTATTTAAATGGATATTAACAAAGCTAATTGTCTAGATATATGCTTTGGTATTTTTCCAGTTTGTTCAATCTATTCAGTCGCCAGTGAGTCAATTGAATCCCAAGAATCCCAAGCGTCAAGTAAGGCAAACCGCCTCTGCCAAATCGTTGCTGTCATTCAAATGATTTTTTTAGAGATACACTGTTGCAACAACAGTTAATAACGCAGACACGGTAAATTGCTTTTTTCCCGTACCCGATGATAAACTCGGGACTTCGCAGCTGACTTGATGTTTCATAAAAGGTAATGCCACATTAGTTTTTTTCAGATCCTTAACACATGAACTGTGATCGATTCATACTTTAGCAATTCCATAAATCTAAAAGTTAAATTACTCGATTTATTGTGGATAAACACCAATCACAGCAGTGCCAATAACTCACTATAAAATAATAATAGTTAGTTATATGAAAGTAATCACAATCAATTTTCTATATTATTCACGAATACATAATGTAGTTTGATTACTTAATCTGAATAATGAAAAGAAATGTGCTGAGCAACATTTTGTTTTCATGAAAAAAGCTCATGTTTAATATGTAAGTTGAACGAACACACAAATATATATGCTCAGGCACTGAAAATGTATGCACTTTTACATTTAAAGAACTTTTAGGATTCTAATATGTCTCTGAGTTTGTGCCAGCTGTTGTCACATTTTGACCGAGAGTACATACATGTAACAAGTGATCATGCTGTTTCACTATCCCTTTGCTTTGTTCTGTTACCTATTACTGGGGATACATATATAACATTAAAGTGGAGTTAAAAAGAAATCCGTGTATCGTTAAAGAGCAGTTTAGGGTATATAGGAGTTTTGAGCGTTACATTTTTGCCATATAGTTGAATCCATTTACTCTTCAGTGTGTTGTACGCTTATTAAATCTGACTTGGTACTGTGGTGGTAATCGGATTAATGCACAAGAAGGAGACTGTGAACTATATTGTTACTAAAAAGCAAATTCGTCTATCTAATGGCGCTAGTCTTTTACGGAAGTTATGTGCATTTATACATAGCACAGTTAATGGTTATGTAGACATTTAACTGTAATGCTAATTGCATAATTGACACGTATTTGAAACAGTATAACACCCTTCAATGTATGATGATTTGACTTTTAGTTTTTAAGGGCACGATTTTTATTTACATTTGTATATATATATACAAGAGCACGCGTGCAATAGCAAAGTTTAAATTATCAACAAACACTTCGTTCTTTTGTAATATCAACAATAAAAGGAGCAATACCCAAAGTATACAATCAATCACGGTGTTTAATACATCACATATTATTATTTCCAAAGATAAACTTGACCTTGTGAAATTACCGCATGTTACCTTTCGATACTATAGTTGTAGTGTAAGTTTTAAACGCTTTTAACTGTGTCAAAGATATCTTTAAATAAGCGGGTAATTCGATACTAGCTATTAGCGGAATATGTTTGAAAGTTTATCATTCGCTACAATGTAAATTGATAATCCTGTTCATTCAGAACTCTAGATTTGTCAAGTAAACTAAGGCATCTTAGAAACAAAAACTGAAGTAGCCTCACGACCATTGTCTAACATCTATGAAAAAGTACAATGAGTCAATGAAATTGAGATTTAAACTAGACAGGACAGAAATAAAAAGGGTTTGATCTATATCAAGTCGAACACAAGTCAAATCAAATTGTCTGGTAATCATAAGTGTTCATGTTCTGATGCTCTTAAAGTGATACGCGCCAATATCATGCACCATCTTCTAGATAATAATCTTACCACCAAGAACCATAACCGCGGAGGTACAACTTTTCTAATTCGAAGAATGGTTATACAAAATATCAACAATTAAATAGGGGCCAAAGTCAACTCGTTTGCCTCACCCTCTCAATTGGTGGTTGTACCAGGAAAGGACAGAGTCAACACTAAAATAAACATGTTTCACCATGGTGTTCACTTGTATCCCCCGCGGTCTGTCAAGCGAGGGGTTGTGAGTTCGAATCCCAACTTGGTCAACATTTGTTTCCGATGTTTGACAATATTTTCAAATATAAGTCTTTGTTAGCTATAGACATGTTAAACCAGGGAGAGTATTTCAATCAAATTTAATCACGATTTGATTTTTTACATACATGTTTTTTTTTTGTAATTATTTTGAAAATAAGCCTAGTGACACATATATTTCTTTACATTTATGGATAGCTTATAAAATATCTTGCACAATATCAAGTAAGAACAAGTTCGTATTTGTAAATAAAAAAATATTCATGTTTTTAAGGATAATTTGTTCGAAAAATCCATATTTTACTTTCAATATCTTCCAGATTTTGTCTCAAAACTGACTTTTTTTAGACTGAGAAATGATGATTATGTTATGTCATACTAGTCAGACCATGGACAATAACAACATCTGAAAGTAGACATCTCTAGGCTTACTAGTACATCTCATATGTCGTCTACCAGTATAAAACAAAATATATCATACCTCATATTGTTTAGAGTCTGTAAAAACAAAACAAACTCATGACCCCGCATTTTCTTTTTGTAATTTTGTTTATTAAGGTTTAACTGTCACTTTTACAAAGTATTAATACAATCCTATGTAAACTTCATTTGGGCGCGTATCTATTTAAACACGTGGATATTTAATATTTTCCCTCCACAATAGTTCAATTAAATTTTGAATACATTCGGAATGAGTGTCTAAACAAGTGGTTCATGGACGTTTTTGTGCGCATTTGATGACATTGAAACGTTGTTAATTGTATAAAAAACAATCTATACGTGTCCTACATTGTATTTAAAATACATTCAATAGATTAACATTCATTCATTAACAATAACTTTGTATAGATAATTTAGAAAGGTGTACACTTAACAAAGCTTTTTTAAAAAATATATTATTAAAAGTGGCGAATATAAAGACACCCTGCTGTCGATTGTGCTTTGAAGAAACAAAAGTAGATTTGTGCAGATCATGAACTTTTATTGTTTAATAATATGTATTAAACATGGTAGTTCGTACGAACTATAACGTCTTGTATAATATATTCCCGATTCAATGTAAATTAGTCTTCTTTGTTAATATATCTATAGGTGCGACCTATTTACGAAAAAGCACTTAAAACTCAATAACATGCTTTTGCAATAACAGTTCATGTTAGAAGTATTTGACTATACATGGTTCGTTGTGTAATTTCTTTTTTTTCTTCAGCCCTTTTCTGATGTCACTTGGCGACTACTTATTACATTTCTGTTTAATTCTTTCCGTAATATTTGTTGATTATTCCAGCTCTTTTTGGATGCCACATGGTGATTAACCTTTCACCCTATCAATATGGCTTGAACTATTTTTTAGAGAGTCACCCTTGAAACATTTCTACGAAATTATCTTGGAATTCGAAGAAACTGATTCACTGGAGAACACTTTTTAAGTGTTGCAATTTCCACCCATGCTGATACTGCATCAAACCAATTTATAGGTATAATATAAACTGTTGACCAATTTTGATGAGGGTAACCTTCCTTGTTAAGTTTAGTTAATATCGCATCAGCAGTTTCAGAGAAGATTTGACTGTTTAACGACGGCATATAGTGATCAATCGCAATGGAATGTATTAAGCCTTCGGCTTAAAATTGATTGGTCAACAAGAGGGCATCAGGACGCTCGAATGCTTACCTGAATAATGCATATGATCAGATCTTGACAAGTTTGAGTATGGGTCGTATTAAGTAAGAAACTAAGTAACTGGGTCAAATTGAAAGGAAATATTGTTAACCATCAGGAAGCTGCATTTTTAACTTGAGTATATTGAAACCGTTTCAGATGGTTTTCTTGATGATATATATAGTTCGTATTTCATATATTGGTTATTGTGTCACCCTGCGTAGCATGGTAGGCACTTAGGGATTACTTTTTTTTGATCCGGCGTCTGTCTGTCTGTCCGTCCGTCTGTCTGTCTGTCCGTCAGTCAGTCTGTCT
>JAUELF010248648.1:0-12033 GCA_031471495.1 Clinocardium nuttallii | reverse complement strand
TTTCTTTCTTTCTTTCTTTCTTTCTTTCTTTCTTTCTTTCTTTCTTTCTTTCTTTCTTTCTTTCTTTCTTTCTTTCTCTCCCTCGTCTAACGCGTGTAACACATACATTTTCCGGTTGCAGGCCATTCATAAGCAATTTCGACAAATCACGGTAGCATGTTTTTTGTATAATACATTAGGAGAAAAGAAGTTCTGCATTGGTAACTTATGCAGGGTTGTATTTAATTGATATTAGATATTCATGCTCGCGACTGATTAAAATTTATCTGAAAAATAACAGTGGAAAAGCGGGTATCTTACATCTTTTTCACGGGAATGAATCGCCTTAACATTGACCTTGAAGTTACCATTTAATCCTTATCCTGATGTACGTGACTTTATACAATGTTTGGGTGCCAGGTTGTGTATGTTTGCAGTCTAATCTTGGTCTATATATATCACTACGCATTTATCAATATTTTGCAATAACTAGTCCATTAATATTTCAGAACTGGTTGGAAATTAGGGCTGATGTTAGCGGTTGCAGGATTCAGCGAGATAAAGGTTATTACATTATTGTGAGATATGTACAATGGGGGACTATTCTTGATGGAAGGGTCAAATTTTGTTGAGAAGCGACTGAACATTACTTATTTGTGTTTGACAATTGACAAAGAAGTTCTTTCGAGGTAGATGGTTTGGCTCTTAAAAGGGCCGTTTTGGGGGTAAAACGACATACGACTTGCGTTTTTACTCAGATTCTGAGGAATAATCAGAGTCGGATGCCGATACGATTTCTACAGACTCATTGAAGAGTTCTCTGCGTAGTTCTGCGACCTGGTCAGCTTTGGTATAGGCGTAGTCATAGTACATATTTCTAGCTCCTTCGATGACAGCAAGCTTTAAACGAAGGTTATAGCGGAATGATCTGTTGTTTGTTCGTTTGGCCATCTTGTAGCGTTTCTGCACTTCGCCTAGGTGGTTGTTTAGCAATACAATTTGGTCGCAGGCTTTTCTGAATCTTCGTTCGGTATCAGTTAAAGTAAACTGTTTGTCAAGCGATTTGGTAATAATTCTTGAAGGCATTTTGATATTGTAGTCGATATGAATTGCAAAGCAATAATGATTCCTTCAGAGACAGTGCATCCTTTTATACTAATATCTCAAAGATTTGCTACATGCCACTGCCATTTCTATGACACAGGCCACAATGAGGTGACACTTAGTTAATTAAGCACACGTCGTTAAAACAACATGGCAATTACACTAATCGCGAATCAACAAATCGTCTCACAAATGGCTTAATTAATGTGTATTTCAAACAGAGTGCAAACACATTTATCTAAGAAAAAACATTTCTAATCTTGGTCTAATTATCCCGCAGTGAATTTTACTTTAAATTTTTGAAAAAAACATGTTGTTTTGTAAAGGTCTCCTAATCTGTCAACATAGCTAAAAGCAGACAATTTTTTTTTTAGTACAAATCACTAAGAGGGTTATTAACTTACTTTAAAACACTTTCAATAAAATCATTATTATCCAATGGGAGACCACTTCAGTCTTATGAATTCATCTGAAATCCCCTGGACAAAATTATCTGCTCGTGGCTCCGATCCGATCCGAATTGTTTCTCTTTTTATAAACTTGATTAACCTCTGTCTGAATAATAATCATAGTATATTTGCTTTCAGCTATATTAACACTCTAATACTCATTTTCAGAACATCCTGTATTTTCTGATATATTGAAAGTAAAATTCAGTGTCTCATAAGACGAAAAATGGTCTGTCAACCTGTGTGTTTTCTTTGCTATTTTGTTAAATACGGAACTTAATGTAGTTATGACTTGTTGAACCGTTATAAATCCGTTACCTAATCAATCATGCTATAATGGTCATCTATGGGAAATAAATGAATTATTCTCCTTTGACATATGAAGAAAGTTTTTATTTTTCTTACGTGAATGTGTATATTACGAAAATACCGTTAAAATGGCTGCTATAAATTGGCTGCTTTCTTTTTTATTGGTAACGAACAGTTTCGTAAAACTGTAGTTAATTTGTTATTCTATTACCAAAAGAAATCGATTTTTCTGTGTTTATTTTCCTGCTTATTATATATAATTGACACATTTGAATATATTTCGCTACCTTCATAAAGTTAATTAAAATAGTTTCTCACAAGTTGTAAAATTGAAACTGAATTTAAATAAAAACTATCCATTCATAATGGCGGCTTAACTTGTCGTAAATATCAAGATTTTTTCTGTTATATTTAAACAAAAATTGAAACTGGATTCTATCGAACATTTTAAATGATAATATCACTCAAATGAAAAACAAATAAGCATTATCAATAAAATAAGAAAATTGTTTATGTCGTTAAATATTCAAACCACTTTGCGGAAATACCAAAGCTTGGAAATGGCAGCGTTGGAGATGAAGTAAACCAAATGTAAACATGCTGTTTAAATAGTAGTTTGCATGTCAAAGGAGATACGATGCCATCCCAAAAGGTAATATATGCCTGCTAAACTAC
The DNA here is from genome assembly GCA_031471495.1 of Clinocardium nuttallii. NCBI lineage: Eukaryota > Metazoa > Mollusca > Bivalvia > Cardiida > Cardiidae > Clinocardium > Clinocardium nuttallii. The sequence goes on along the minus strand of JAUELF010248648.1, from coordinate 9,517 downwards.
TTCCGATAAATAACGTTACAACGAGGCATGACTAAGTTATATAAATGTGATTAAAAATCATTTCATATTTTGTCAAATGATGTCGGCGGAAGAAGCTGCCAAACTTGCTTTCTCTTTCTCGTCTGTAGACGTGCAACGTTTAGATGATCGCTAGACAGTTCTTTAAAACTTTGCTACAATGCACTTAACCCAATCAGGCCAATTGACTGCCATTGTTTTTTTGTAAGACATTTGAGAAAAGAGTGGTAAGATTGATGAGTCTCCATAAAATAGACAGAGAAATGGTTTCTATCAAGCCATTTAACCTCTTTCCAATATACAAAAAATCTGCAGCAGACGACTTTGAAAACATTGTGAAAAACCCCTGAAACTCAATAGAAGATAGCTTAGTCTAGATCTGGGACTACTACTACGGGGAAGAGAAACGAGTGTGATAAGTGCCAATTGCTTGTGGTCTTTTCAAAACTGTTCATGTACGTAAATCTTGATACAGGTAATTCAGAATATCAATCACTAAGAATGACATATATTATATAGTACTAGAGAAATTGCTCATCTTGAGCAGTTTCACCTTTGGCCACAATGTTTTCAAAAGTCATCAAAATGTGTCTGCAGGTGGGAAAGAATGAAGAAGAAAAAACATCCTACCAAAGTGACAAAGATGAAACATGCATCAGAAGTCATGCTAGAATCATAGTTTGAGATAAGACGCCCAAAAATATGCCGTTTTTCCCACAGACGATACATGATTATCATGATACATGATATATCGAGATTGATAGTATACTAAGTGCTTTCAATTCCGGAGTGTTTGATCTCTAGGATATTGAAGGTCACTAATGTCTAAAATGTAAGGGTTCAAAATTAGCAGTAGCAACTTTGCTACTGAAAATTGAAATTGAAATTGAAATTGCTACCTACTTTCAAAGCATGTAGCAAGTACTTGCTACCAGCTAAAACCCTGAACAAACTCCATATCAATGGATATATCTGAAATAAAGATGAAATATCTTTCCAAAATTCATAATTATTTAACCCTTTCCCTCATGTAGACACTTTTTATATTTTAGCTTGTATATTTTATGAAGAAAAGAAGTCTGGCTATTGTGATGCCCTTTGCGTCTTTGTCACAAAACTTTAATCTTGCCTCATATTTTAACTCAAAAACAGTTGCACATATTCAAATGAAACTCAGTTCACATGTTCCTAAAACAATATACATGCCTATACCAAGTCACATAACTCTGGCTTTAATAATTATTCAGTTATGCCCCTTTTAGGACTTAGAAATTCCTAAAAAAAGCCAAAATGCAGAACAAAAGTTTGAGCAACACTCTTGTTTATAATTAATATTCAATTCCTATATTTTGACTAACTTATAGATCATTGTTTTCAAAAGCACATTCAGCACATTCACTTCATTCATTTACAACAACTTGTCAACACTTAAAATGTTTACTGTAAATTGACAACATATAAATAAACTTTATAATGACAGCACAAAGTTATTAGAAGACACAAAGATATTAGAATCGGAGATACATGGCCCACCTTTGACCATAACTCATTAACCCTCATACAACAATTCTGCAGCAGAAGATTTGGAACATATTTTGTCAAACGATGAAAAATCTCTGCTGCAAAATTGTCGTATGTGGGTAAGGGTTAATTTTATCCACATTTATTAATGAGAAATACTTTTTCCCACAAATATGTTTATTACAATCGACTATTGTTTTAATGTTGCTTATAATGTGAATATAATATATGATATATAATTATAGAAATTGTGATAAAAGTTAACTCACACCATATTGATATATATGATAAACAATAAGTTATATCTAAATATGTTTTTAAAATGTCTTTCAAATAGTCTAAAAATTTTCAATTAACTTGATTTAAGTCTATGAAATAATGAACTAAAGAGAATTTTCATATTTATTTTTAAGTCTCGATCCAAAGAAGATACCTGGACAACTGATGAATTAAGTAAAGCATTAAAGGTAATTCAAACCTTTCCCAAATAAAGACAATATTTACTGCAGCTGCATGATGAACAATATCTCCTTTTGTCTTAATGTAGTTAACTTTATTCAATTCTTCGTTTATGAGGTTTCTAAGTTATCTTAGTCTAGATCATTTTACAATGCTTAAACATTGAAGAGGTACATTCTCCAAGCTATGCTAAAGTTGTGTAAGTAAGAAACCAAGGCTCAGTACCGGTACATACTGTTTGGTTGGTGATACACAAGACTGTAGATTTGTAGAAATAGCCTTCCTCCTTAGCAATCAGTGAACTGAAGGCACTTTTAACCCCCCTTTCCCATATGCAACAACTCTGCAGCAGACGACTTTGTTAACAGTAAACATACCCTAAAACAATTGTAAGCTCCCTTTAAGTGAAAGAACATTTCTTAATTGAATCGAGTTGAAAACATGGTGACAAAAGAAGAAATTGCTTGTTTTGAGCAAATTCTTCTTTTGTCAGGATTTTTTCAAAAAGCTGTCTGCTGCAGACGCATCAGAAAGCAATTTTATAAGGAAAATGGTTAACTGATGTATAGTCAGGATGAAATAAACTCATATTAATGGTAATTGACAAATGAAATACCATATTGTTACTGAAAAACTTTTCAAGGCTATAGCTGCAAAAAACATCAAACACTTGGTTATAAGTATCAGACAAAGATTGTCCAAGAGATTATTAATCCTTTCCCACATACAACAACAATTCTGCAGTAGACAACTTTAAAAACATGTGGTTAAAAAATATTATAAATCACTATAAATGAAACTTTAATCATTGAGGAGAGTTGAAAACATTGTGGCAATAGGAGAAATTGATCATCATGTCGCAATTTTTTCAAAAGTTGTCTAGTGCAGATGCTTCAGAAAGTGTTTATATTCTGGAAAAGGTCAAGTATTGTTTTATTTACAGCCAGGTGACAGGAGACACCACAGAGACAGAGATGAAGATAGAAAGAGAGACAGAATAAATGGTGAAGACAAACACAGACGAAGAAAAGAAGATGATTCTGGTATTGAATTTGTTTATCTTCACTATCATTTTATAAGCTTGTCTGATTTTTTTAAGAAAAAAAAGATGAGCTTTTGTCGTCACTTGATCACCAGCGAGAGTTAAGTTTTGCGTTTAGGTCAATTACACAAGACTTTGATCTTGACAGATTGTGAAAGTCACTTTCAAATTTGAAGATCTTCTTTATCATGTATATGAACTTGGATTTATTTCCACAGAGACTATTATTAATTATACTTAAATATTGATTCTGAACTTGTACTTAAAAATAAACTAATGAAGCAAGCTTTAATCTGACTGCTTTTTGTTGAAATAAATATTTTAATATAGCACCTCATATAAAAATGAATATACATTTATAGAATGTGAAATTTACAACAAACTTTATGTTTATTTTCCTGCATGCCTAATCTTGCAGGAACAACAATTTCAATTTTAAGTTCAAAATTGTTCTCAATCCAGGGGTTGTGAGTTTGAAACCCAGCTCGGCCAACATTCTTTCCGACGTTTGACAAAAGCATTGTGACAAGCGTCATTCCTCTTTCACCAATGGGCTAAAATTCTATGTGGAAAAGCAGCTAGCTGCTTGGAAAATATGTTGTGTGGATTGTGTACTGGTGTGAGAAAACAAGGAAACATATGAGTAGGTGAACTGGCCACCGTGATATGACCGCAAAATTGTTGAAAACAGCATCAAACATCAATCAATCACTCAAAACTTTTCATCTTTAGGATAGACAACCTTTATTTTGCACCCACCATCACCTTGATAAAAAAGAAATAATTGCACATTTAAACATTTCGTGGAGAAAACATTAAAAGTTATAACCTTTAATTAGGGATGGCAACGAATATTCATATATTCGAATATTTATATATTCGAATATTCAAATACTATTTCATGATTCGATGGAAATAAGAAGTATTCTAAAAAATATGTACGTGCATATATAAATCAAATTGACAATACTTAAAATATTTATCTACGCTTTTTTTGGTTAAAAACTGCAAGTAAACGGTCTCCAATTTTCCATTTTACGTGTATTATATACGGTGTCAATATTGTAGATAACAGGTTACCGATTATCCATTTAAGCATATTATATAAGGTGTCAATACTGTACATAACATGTCAAACTGCTAATCATTGCTTAAGGCTATTAAATTGATAGGTACAATATCGATGGTTACGTTCTGAACCGCCGTAACTTTACATTGTATAACACGTAGTTACGTTTTATTTAATTATACTTCAATCAGACATATCCGTCGTTTTGGCTGTGCAATTATCCGATTTCGTAATTATGTTGATTAGCAATCCGATACTGGGAATATTTCTTGCTCATTTTCAACAATATTTCGGCTATAACCAGCATGAGAAATATTTAAAAAGAAATGCTATCAATAAGCAGTGCCACATTTTACTCTTATAACGACATCCATCCTTCACGATGTCCGATTTGTCATGTTTTGAAAAGATTTGAGAATTAGGGACAATTCATGTTATTTTCAACAGTATTGCAGTTGTATACATGGTAATCAGAACTACATGTTTCGCAAAAAGATACATTAAGCAAGTGATCAATTAATTTAAATCTGAGCACTTTACTGAAGTATTTTTCACAAACATTCCTTTCTTTCATATTCATGGGTTAAACGGAAATCTGTATGCGTGTAATGGCATTTAAACAACATAAGACAGCAGTCAGATAACTTTACAGCACATAACGCATTTATAAACTCTTTGCTGGCGAAGAATGCATAAATAGGTCTAATATTCGAATACTTTGTGATCGAATACTTATTTTGGTATTCGTTGCCATCCCTAATTTATATCATATGGGATTGGGTATTATCTATAAAATTTATCATAAAATATCTAGAACTTGGAGGTGCTGGAGTGGCGAAATGGAGGTATTTAAATATCCTGGCGAAATTGAGAAAATATGACTGCGAAATGGAGATAATAAGCTGGCAAAATGGAGACAATACGCCGGCGAAATGGAGATCTTGCAAAATAGAGAAAATATGCTAATAGCTACACAGACGTCTTTACACATTCAATAAGGTGTTGTGTGATGTTATGCCTAATTGACACCTACCAATATATGACTTCCACTGGTAATCTATGTACTAATTAGCATTTAATTAATCAATTGTTTTTCATAACTTGATAAGAGGTTTGTGTTTAATAGCTAGCTACACACACCTTCAATAAGGTGTTGTGTGATGTTTCGGCACACATGCCTAATTGACACCTACCAATATATGACTGCAGATAATATGGTAATACCCGTAAATACCATTTAAACTGTTATTCAAGTTTTAAAAACATCTTAAGATTTTTTCTGAAAATAGATTAAATAATGAATATATTGTAATTATAAAACATTTCCATTGAGCTTTGTCAATCGTCAAGGCAAAAATCTCAATTTTGCAAAGCAGAAATCTCCATTTTGCAAAGCAGATATCTCCATTTCACAAAGCAGAAATCTCAATTTCGCCTAAGCAAAATCTCCATTTTGCCAGATATTTTTTTCATTTAACCAACTTTTTCAGTAGCATATGCCAAATCATTCATTTTGCTTTAATGAAAATTAATAACATTATATATATTTCAAATTTGAAAGTTCATTTCCCAACTCGAAAGAATACTCAAAAAAAAATTCTGTCAACATAATTATAAAATGACAATATTTATTTCACAATAAAAAAACTTTTGATAAGCAGACTCATTTTTGTAAAGCAGAATACTCTATTTCGCAAGGTTTGATTGGGGTTTAATGCCGTTTTTAATAGTTTCTCTGTCATATCACAGCAGCCAGTTTACCTACGGTACTAAATAACTAATGTATTTCCTGGTTTTCACACACCTGTCCTCCACACAACAATCTCCCCAAGCAACTGGCTGCTTTTCCACATAGACTTACTCCCTTAGCCCATTGGTAGAAGAGGAATGACGCATTGACTTTTTATTTCGCAAGGGAGGAAATCTCCATTTCGCCAAGAGAGAAAATCTCCATTTCGCCAGGGGAAAAAATCTCCATTTCGCCAGGTACAAAATTCATTTCCGTGCCTAGTGGAGCTACGCCGGTGATATAAATAGATATTTTTTAATGGACAAATACGGCCTTAAAATATTTGATCTCCATTGCGTATTTTAGGTAAACCAGAAAAAGGGTTCTGAATTTAACTTAAGTCCCTGGTTTCAAGTAACAGAAGCGAGTGAAGCTAGAAACCTAAGAATAAGATGATCGTGTAACATCTGCAATGACTGTAAAAACAAATTATTTATATAGAGCAAGCGATGTGGTACTATAACGAATGTAAGGAAATGTTTCTGTAACCTTTTTTCGATATCCGAACATACCTAATATCCGAAAATAGATCAATTGTCAGCAAGAATTTGCAAGGGTAGAATAACTTTCATTTACCTGATCGATGGAAAGGCCAAAGACACCTGTTAAAGGCATCAGCAGGCGAGATCCATGATAAAAATCACCACTTGAGCTTGTTGGAGCCATGATGGTGGATTTTAACAGTATCAAGTGTTGATCTCAAAGTCCGTCGATCGTTGCTGTCTGTTTGTTTTGCTATTATCCTAGCTTTTGATAAATAGTTTCTCATATTTACATCATCACATACATATTTATTAAAATTTAAATTATCGGTTAATAATTGCTGATAATAACAAACCACATACGTTCTTGTTATTTTAGACAACTTCTTTTATTCGAATGTGACCAATGATAATTTTAAAAAGAAAAACAAGTTAGATTCGAAACTTTCCGTTAAATCTCAGATGATAACTCTGTTCGTTTTAGGAAAGAAAGTTTCTTATTTCTAGGAAAACGCAGAAGTTGTGAAAAAACTAAAATGATCAAACTATTTTCGCTCAAACAACAGAAAAAGGACGGTGCAGATTTGGGCAATCAATCAGGGAGCCATAAAAGGTCATCAGCCGCTCAATTAAGGATACAAAAAGGTTATCATCATTATGTTTTGCTGAAATCTGTTATGGGCCGGATCATGTTTAAAAATAATGTTTATTTTGTGATTATTTTGTTTCGGGTAAGGTTAGTTCTGACCCCACGTTTCTGAAACATTAATATTTATCTCATGTATTTCTTATCTTCTCAATCTGATTCAATTACGCAATTAGTTATAAATGATGTTGATTTTATTTTTAATTGATTTTTTGAGGAATTTGGTAATTCACTGATTGGTAACAGGTTGTTCTGAATCTGATGTTATATTATAATATAATAACAGGTTGTTCCGATGTGAAAACTTATTTGCTCACAGTCATATCACTCGGGGTTGATATTTATTCTTAATTGAAAGAGATAGGCAATTGATTAGGTATGAATAATTGGAAATCCGAATTGAATTGATAAAAGAGGTGCATGTCAACAATAATCTAACATTTGGGATAATCACTTAATTATTACCTTTGATGTTCAACTCCTTTAACAAACAACTTTCAAATAACTGATATATTTAATTTGGTATCATTAAACATTAAAACACACATAACCAGCTCTTCATTCTTCTTAAACTTTACAAAATATGTACAGAAAAACTGTTTTCAATTAATTAAAATTTTAATGTATAACTTGGATAAAAAGCAGTTACTGATTTAGGCCAAACAGTGACAGAATAGTCGACAGGAGTATACTCAGGGCTGTGAAGCTGATTTGGATAATTTTATACAGAGAAACAGAGACCCATATTGATATCACTTCTCTGCTGTCAGCTTGTCATTCATGATTGTTTCACATTCTGATTTTTTCCATTGACAGTTGACAAATTGTTACCCTTTTCCTCATAAGACAATTCTGCAGCAGAAGACTTTGGAACCGGGTCAACTCGGCCTTTTACAAACTCGGCCCGTTCTGTATTTTATAGTACAGAGTGAAAATTATCAAATATTCGGTGTCATGTCTTGCATTTTATAGTGCAGTGATAGATAAATTATCGGTTTATTGAAAAAGAACAAGAAAAGGAATACAATATACATGTTTAAAAGACACATTTGTGTAACACAGGGGACTTGTGTGACTTGCTTGCAATCACAATCAGCACTTGTTATAATTGTGATTATTAAATACAACAAACAACAGCAATTAAAAATTTAATAAAGACTATGTAACAACTGTGACAAACAATTTTTATCTTTATTAACACCTTTACATACATTTTCAGATGTGGCCGAGTTGACCCGGATTCTTGGAGACTTCGTACCACCGCGATATCGTACCACTACAGTTTCGTACCAGTCCCGACAATTTGACATTTGAAAACATTGTGACAAGAAAAGAACTTGTTCATCAATAGCTAATTCCTTTTTTTCCACAATCATTTTACGCATTTTCTTACAGAATGGTACATGCTGAATTAAGTTAACACTTTCCCTGTGACGATAACAAATTATCATTTTGCCTAAATGATTAAATCATAAATGTGTTCAATTGTGTTCAGTATTTATACTGTAATTTATAGAAATAGGGAATATCACCGATTTAGGTCCGTCTATGAAACAGGGCAATGTACACTAATTATATCAAACTAATATGAGTATACAGGTGCTACCTATTTAGGGTAAACATTAATTAACTTTTGTGATCAGTAACTAAATAAAGGAATATACATATGTATATTGTTTTATGGCGCATTGACAGCTAAGGTCATTAAGCGCATTTAAATTTAATTATTCATTTACATTTCATTTCTGTTGTTTTCCTTTTGGTTATTTATTCATCATTTGCTTTACGCTAATAGAATGACGTCATATTATAGGAATTTTGATTTGAAACTTCTGGAAAGTCAAAAAACCATTATGAGTTTTTATTTGAACTAGACGACGAGCGTTATTGAAGCTGAAATGATCACACATAAAATTTCTTGTAGTCATTCCTTTATCGAGTACGTATTATCATATTTAAATATTTCCCCTAGAAGTTTTTTTTATTTCGATATTTTATTATTTTCATCCGAAAAAAACGTAGCAGAATCGTTACTGCGTCGAAAAATCCACTTTGGACACATTTTTTGGAAAGACGGATACATAGCAAAGTTTATACACATTACCTATCGATGGGAAACATAATTTTTTTTACCCGCATAATTAGGTAAAAACATACTGAACATTTAAATCTGCAGATAAAGAGGATCAATCTGTTTTTAAATTCAACTAACACTCAAAATACTTTTTATTCAAATAAATATGTATAAACATTTTGTTTTCAACAGAAAAGGCTATATTTCGGGGTCCAGACGTTTCGTACCCGAAAACAAATTGGCGCTTTCGTAACCGATACCATTTTGTACCCGAAAACAAATTGGCTGTTTCATAACCAAAATTAAATTGGTTGTTTCGTAACCGAAAATAAATCGGCTGTTTTGTACCCGAAAATAAATTGGATGTTTCGTACCCTAAAATAAATTGGCTGTTTCATACCCTGTAATAAATTTGAC
>JAUELF010248626.1:0-12037 GCA_031471495.1 Clinocardium nuttallii | reverse complement strand
ACAATGCAAATTTAGGTGCCATTGCTCAGAACGAGCAATGACACCTAAATTTCCAGTGTTTCCCAAGAGAAATGATTTAACGCGTATAAAGAATTTATGGCGAGCTGATTAACCTTGGTAAAAAAAATATAAATTTTAGTTACAACCGTTTCACGCCAAGCCCTCGATATGTATCTTACAACAGTTAAAACGGACACTTATGCTTAACATTTATTTAATATACCTGACCATTCTTCTTGTGAATTTACAGATGAGAAATATGATGATATTCGATATAAAAAGGAAGGCTATACTAGTCCTATTAATATTTAAATACAAACTTGTGCAGCCTTTCATTTGGTCTCTTGCTACCTTATTCTGATTGTATTATCTCCTACATACAGACATATTTTGGGCCACTGCAGCAGACGAATTTTGAAAATATTGTGGCAAATGGGGTTATTACTCATGATGAGCAATTTCCCCATTTTCCACACTAGTTTCCATTCTATTTAAAAAGTATCCATTCACTTACTGTAGTGTATCATATTTTTGCCTAGATGTTTACAAAGTCGTCTGCTGCATATTGGCTGTATGACGGGTAGGGTTAATAGAAGTTACAAATTCAAACAGTGCGCATCTTTACAAGTTTTGTAAACGCTCTCTCTTTTATCATTTGCCTATTTAAAAAAATGTTTATCAATATAATTTAAATTAAATATAACGGCGACATTGGTGTTAATCGCAATTTGAGACTAAATGTTCTATAAACTACTGGATCACATCACTGTACAATGTTACGATAGTACATGGATGTGCATGCTCATCTATAACTACACTTATGAAAAAATTACTTAAGTGCAAATCTCAAATATGTGTTTCTTTCCGTTAGTTCCAGAACTAAGACCCGTTCTTGCTAAAGAACGGGCTGCCGGTGCTTATAGAATATCTGCCCTCTATCTGTCGAAAACAGTGAGTGACATACCTATCTTGCTATGTTTGGCTATTCTCGTGTTTACTATTAACTTTTGGATTGGACAACAAGGCGATGGCATCGTCTACATTAAAGCACTGGGGGTATTCGTGCTGTGGATTTCGTTGTCACAGGTATGATATTTGTTTATTTTAGACGTTATCATTTAATTGATTAATTCACTGTTGTTTAATGCCATTATTGAACAAAGTATTTTGAGCCGTTCCACCAGAAAACCAACATTATGGACTCTGCGTAAAGTACCGGCCCGGATCAGCATAAACATGCCGCGCAAGCTAATCGGGGCAGACACTTTCCGCCTCATGTGGATTTTCTGTTTCAAGAATCAATAAGCTATACCTCTAACCCTCTGAGACGGAATGTGTCGGCCCGGATTAGCCTGCGTGGACTGTGCAAGCTGATCTGGGTAGACACATTACGCATAGTTCATAATGTTGGTATTCTCGTGAAACGTCTCAATTAGTCATTTATGGTGGCACTATCGTCTCTTACGTGTTCCTAGTTTTCTTGCACCAGTACGCCAAACATCATCTTACTTTGCAATTTACTATGTTGGTACATAGACTTACATAAACTACATTTAGTTGTGCCGCGGTGTTTCATTTTCATCGGTAAAGTTGTTAAATATATCCTGATAGCATCATGATTAGTGTTCTAATAGTCAAATACCTACTTATGTGTCTTTACGTTATCATATATAAATATGAAGACCTACACTGATATATAGAGCCATGTCCAATTTGAAAGGACAGATGTCCTTAAAAACTGTATGTTCTTATATCTTATGACGCAGGCCAACTGGTGCCTTTTTACGTGATTATATACGTGTGTACCTACATGTATTACGTTGATAGCTGACATGTAGAGTCATGCCAAATTAACAAGGACAAAGGTTATAAAGTATGGTATCTTTTCTAATATACATGTATTAGGTAATTAAATATGGTCTCTTCTAATTTTATTGCTTATTAAACATATTATGTTAAAGGCCTACTAATGCGTTATTGCATAATCATTTACATGTTCACAAACATGCATTTATTACTTTAATATCTGATATAAAAGATCATGCCACACGGGATCAGGCCTTCAGAGATTATCTCCATAATATCTCTCGTATCATCCATCCAAACCCTTTAATGTGGGTACTCTAAATAATCGTCCCAATGAGACAACTATTGTGAGTACCCACAACATGTGGTAAGCGTGTACAATAATGAACCAACTTTAGAACGTACACAACTCATCTTATCTAGAGCTCTGAATTACGATCAAATGAAATAATAGATGTTTATTTGCTATACATGTTCTTAAAAATTGTGCATGGTGCATTTTTGACTGAATGGAGATAAAGACAGATCCTGATCAGACTGTTGGATGGCGTTGACTGACCAAAGAAAACAATGTTTTACGAAGGTCATTTTTTAGATTGACGGGATACATACCAATAAGTTCAAAGTTGGAAATGGAAAAGCCACGTTGAAATTGGTACGATCCTTAGTCTCAAACTGCTCGTACGGGCATGACAATGCGTGCTTTTTAGTGACAAGCAGTCGGGCAAAACTAGACAAAACCACATTTTGGAAACATACTTTGAGCCACGTCCTGCCATTTCTCACGAAATGGTGAAAACACAGAATATCATGCCCAAATTGTGTGCAGTGTCTCTCACTCAAAATTTGCAACATTATGACACATGAAAAGGCACTTGCGTGCATCGACACGCTTTGTTGTAATGCAAATCTTTGTTCTTCTTACATTTCAGGCTGTTGGCTATTTCATAGGGTGTGCTATAAAAAGTTCCCGTCTTGCGTTAACAGTATTTCAGGCCTACTCTATTTCTGCTTTTCTTTATGGTAAATAGATTTATGTTAATAAAGTAACTATATATTTAATGCAACCTCAATCGAAGATTGGGAGTGTGCCTAACATGTCTGTCTTTATATGAGCAAACATGTTAACAATGGTTATAACGTATGATGCCTCGGGTGTTCATTCATATTAGGCACGTGTGTCCCCTGTGACAAATTATTTCTGGCTATTTCAAAATGTTTGATGGGTGTGACCTTGACCTTTTCAAAAAATCTATTGTTGCATGTAAACATTTTATATATTTAAATTCAAACAGAAACTAGACATATGGCTTTAGAACTGTAAAACACAAGTTAAACTCTCCATACATGTACAATTTAATTATTTTAAATTGTAGTTGTATTTTTTAAAAGTCTCAAAATGTTAAGACTGGGTTTTTTTGGCAGCGTCACGCAAAAACTGACCTTCGTCGGTGTTGAAGTTGGTGGTGATAAGATCAAACTTCACACTATTAGTGTGTATGATTGTCCTACCCGTTCTTCAAATGATTCATTGTGTTTGATCATCAAGGTCGGTAAACAAGTTCGATCCCAACCAGACAATTTACTCGACGCGATGTCGGTTTCCAGTGTAGAATGAAATCAGTCCGTTATGTTAAAATATTATTAGGCTACCATATCAGCATGGAATTATTTCAATTTGTCTTCTATTGTAGCTCCACATTACTGAACATTCACTAGGCATTCGTGTTCAGATAGGTGTTTTAATCGGTGTGATTTGTATGAGACCATCACTGTTTCTAGTCTAATTTTGGGTTCATGTGACCCAGTTTTACCTTTTCTATTTATCTTTACCATTGCATGATTTCAGGCGGATTTTTCATCCAGTCTATACCCAAATGGTTACAATGGATGCGGTATATGTCTATATACACTTACTCGTTCTCTGGGACCTCCAAGATCATACTGTCTGCAGTCAACCCAATAAGGTAGGTCTTCAAACTATCACACATAGAATCAAATCTGCTGCAGACGATTTTCAAAATAGGCCTTCCTAGACACAACTATGGATAGAAATGAAAACATTTAGACAAAAGAAACATTTGGCTAATAATGATCCATATCACCTTTCTCAAAATGCTTTCAAACATAGTCAACATCAGGATACCACATAGTCAACATCAGGATACCTCTGCATGGAACATATATAACATAGTCAACATCAGGATACCTCTGCATGGAACATATATTACAAATTTATTACAGCCGATGTTAACGAAAGTTAAAATTTCAAAAGAATCCTCAATAAATAGAAGTGATTTTTATTGAAAAGAAGTGAAAACATTGTTACAGAAGGATAATTTGCTCATCTTGAGAAATATTTCGTGTTGGCACAATGTTTTAAAACGTGGTATTCTGCAGATGCGTCTAATAACATTTTCCCCCAACCTTTTACAAATCTACAGCAGACAACATTGATAACATTCAAGTGAAAAAGTGATGAAAATAGAAGCAATTGAGCAGGATTTTGTCTCAATATTGTCAACAATAGTCTGTTGCAGGTGTATGGAAAGTGGTATATCACGATAATCCTTATCTGCTGAATGTCTTGCATCATCTACCTCGAGCATTGACTAGTTCTTGAACATTTATGACCAGTTCAGTATTGTTATGGCGTTCGCATTGGGTACGGGAGGTCACGGGTTCGGTCCCCGACCAAATACTTTAACAATGGTAGTAATGGCTTCCCCTTTTTGGCGCCCAATGTTGTGGGTTTAGTCTTACTTTTGATTCGTTCGCCAGGATAAATGAACCGGGGCCGGATGCTCTACCGCTACACCACCCTTGCTGCCGAAGCGGGATCGAACCCGGTAGGGCACCAGGTCTCGAATCTCCGTCCGTATACCACTCAGTGAAAGCGGACTCCTATCAGAACGTAACTTTGGTTGTACTGACATACTACGTATTTAAGGAATCCTCCGTGGCCGGGTGGTTTTCGTCGAGGATTTATAACCGGGCGTCCCGGGATCGATCCCCTGTCGTAACACAACAGTAATGGTGGAGTGCCCGTGGACAAGGCACATTACTAAGCCTATTACTGGTTTGTTTACCCAGGGATCATAATATAATGAATGAACTGTCGCCGTAATCATAACTCGAAAGAATGTTGAAAATGTCGTTAAACACATTTTTAATAAGTGGGAAGAGTACGGTGGACTCGCGATAACTCGAACTAAAAAGGTACCGAGCATTTACTTCGAGTAATCGACGTGTTCGAGCGTTTGATGGATTAATGCTTTATTCGTGTATGTATCGTCAGCTTCGTAGTGCATTTACTTTTAGTCTTTTTTATGAAAAGTAAGCCAGCAAAAACAACCAGTTCAGCACAACAGCTAAGCAGCAGTTCTGCTTAGCTGTTTTTAAAAGGCTGATTCGTTCCAGGAAATGGTTCAAGTTTAACGAGTTATTCTAATGTTCCCATGTTCGAGTTATGGTAAGTCGGCTGTAATTGTATATTATTCGTTTCTATTCAGCTGCAATGCAACAGCGTCAACCGACTACTTTGTGCAACAGATATGTCGTAACAACACCATGGTAACGAATGACGTCATATTAGAGAACGCCGGGATAGATCTACCACTGCCGTATTACATTCTGCCTATGATTGGAATTGACGTTGTGCTCAGATTGTTAGCTTATTTCGCCATGAGATATAGAAAAGATCATATTTATTAATAAAAAAATATGTTTGTATGTAAACGTTCGTGTAGTTATATTTTCATACTTGAAAGAGAAAATGTTTTATTTATTTCCTGTATGCATGTTTTCATTATAAAGTAGCCCGCGCAGGCTAATCTGGGCCAACACATTTCGTCTAAGGGGGATAATGGTATAGAGTAATGCTTCCTGAAACAGAAAATCCACAGAAGGCGAAAACTGTCTGTCCGGGTTAGCCTGTGTGGTATGCTTAGGCTGATCAATGTTGGTTTTCTCGCTGGGCGGCCCATTTATTGAATGCCCCACGCACTAGAAATATCACACTATAAAGATGAAACTCCGCAGCACACTTGTTTTTGACGAATATTACTCGTATTCAAGTCTGTTGTTATAGTTTGGAGTTACCTGTACTAACCATTACAATAAAAGGCCAGGCATACATCACAAATAATTGTGGCGCCCTTATGAAAAAGTGTAACAAGCAAGACAACCATTTTTGTCGACAAACCGGTTTATCCTTTTGGAATCCTAGAATAGTGTGTTTCAGTATTTATATTATGTTCAAACATTCGACCGCTGTAGAGTTTACGAAAATTAAGATAATATTAACTTATTTATTAGATATGCGCAAAAATACCGGGGAGATGACCAATCTAGTCGCCATTGTTAGTGCAAGTCAGACATACTTCTTAATTATAATACGCCTCGTCCCAGATTAGATTTCTCCACGGATAGGACTTGTCGTGACTACTGACAGACAGAACTCCCATTCGTGACTTCTCCTATATAGAACTCCTTTTCGTCGAGATGACATCTGACGGACAGAACTCCCATTCGTGACTTCTCCTATATATAACACATTTTCGTTGACATGACATCTGACGGACAGAACTCCCATTCGTGACTTCTCCTATATAGAACTCCTTTTCGTTGACATGATTTCTGACAGATAGAACTCCCATTCGTGACTTCTCCTATATAGAACTCCTTTTCGTCGACATGACATCTGACGGACAGAACTCCCATTCGTGACTTCTCCTATATAGAACTCCTTTTCGTTGACATGACATCTGACAAATAGAACTCCCATTCGTGACTTCTCCTATATATAACTCACATTTGTGACTTCTCCTATATAGAACTCACATTTGTGACTTCTCCTATATAGAACTCCCATTCTTGACTTCTCCTATAAATAACTCCTTTTCGTCGACATGACATCTGACGGACAGAACTCCCATTCGTGACTTCTCCTATATAGAACTTCTTTTCGCCGACATGACATCTGACAGATAGGATTCCTATTGAGAGTATAAAACAGCTATTCGACTGCATGAGTAATTGTTACATATAGTATTAGTATTAGTATGCCTTGCAATAAATTGCTATAACTTGCGACGGGGGCTGTCAATCCAGGAGTTCGAGTTCGAATCCCAGCTCTGCCAACATTCTTTCCGACGTTTGACAAAAGGCTCTGTGACATGCGTCACACGTCTTTCACAAATGGGTTGTTAAACAGTATATGTGGAAAAGCAGCTGATTGCTTGGAAAGTATGTTGTGAGGTGTACTTGTGTGGGAAAACCATGAAAAGCATGCGTAGGTCAACTGGCAGCCGTGGTATGATTGAAAAAATGTTGAAACGGCGTTAAACCCTAATCAATCAATCAATATAACTTGCTTGTACCGTCACTGCAACATTCCGACGGTCACATACTGTAGCAGTCACATATGTTAGGGTAGACGCACGCCGTATTCTGAATTTGTGAAGACGGACAACCGGCGGTTACGAACGGCCTTTGGAGTGATGACGTATGGCTACCTCACATATAAATTATAATATATAGACTGCCTCGGATGGTCGTACGGATGGCGTGCGGCGAAAGAACGGGAGCCGTGCGTGTGCCTTTCGTTGGGCGTAGGGTGTGCCACTTACCGCCAAACACCGTACGGGCACCGTAAGGATGCGTTAAGGCTGCCCTTTGGCGCCCGTGGAATTTCCGCTGCCGCCGGAATTGCTTTTGGGGTCAATGTCAACTGTAATGTCTAAGTCACATTTAATCTACGGCTAGCCGTAGAAGATCTGCGGTGGCCTCAGTGTCACCCTATAGGGCTATACCAATATTGTATAGGCCGTAGGGGTCGCCGTAGCATTACAGTGCGGAGTTATTACAATAAAACACGCCGTAGCCATCCCGTAGAGTTGTTTCACGGCGTCCATACGTCGGGCGTACGATAGTCTTGCGTTTGTCGTGCGGCTGGTCTAGGGACTAATGAGTAACATTTTACTTGTTCGGGCCCCTTAGAAATTGCGGCGGTCACAGGAATTACACGGGGGCCCTAGGCCAGCCTTAATCCAGCTCTAGAGCAACCTTAAGTGCGGGTGTCTGGCGGCATGTGGCACACCCTGCGAGCAACGCAATGTTGTGCATGGAGCAGGTTTATAAACCAGTATTTTTCACATGTATATTATCATTCATATCTGTGGCGATCGTGCGTCATCCCTTCAAATTCAAAATACGCCGTGCGGCTACACTTACATATGTGACTGCTACAGTACGTGACCATAGGAATGATGTGGTGGCCGCAAAATTGATATTTGCAAATGTGACCGATGAATGACACTAGGGTAGTCGCACGGCACAACGACCGATATATGTACGCCGTCGAACTGCTCTACGGGGTAAGCCTATGGCGTGTCTAATTTCTACGGCGAACCTAAAACTGAAAACAGTTATAACTCCACACTGTAATCCTACGGCGACCAATACGGCATGTAAAAATAGGGACACGGCCTAGGCTGACCATAAGGCCACCGCAGATTTTCTGCGGCCGCCGCAAGTATCTCTCGATTTCGAGGGCATATGGCCGCCGTATCCTAGCCGTAGAACAAATGTGACTTAGGCATAAGACAACCCTAATAGGACTCTTTGAGAACCAGATAACTGGAATGTAAGTATTTTATTTAAATATAGAACTAACACATGCTGCAACGTACTATAACCAAATAGTGTATTAAACCTTTCTCTCTCTAATAGACGATTTCTGTCGCCTACGCAGCAGACGTCTTTTTGAAAACATGGTAAACAAAAGAAGAAATTGCTCAAAACCAGCAATTTCTCTTTTTGCTACCGTGTTTTTCACCCCATAATTTTATTGGTCAAGTGACTGGCTTAATTTAAAAATTCAGAAATAAAGGTTAGTTTTCAGAAAGCGTCTATATTGAAATATGTATATGGTAATGACTGTATCCATTGTTATCGTTTTTTAATGTCGTGTATGTAGACAGTTGGGTGGGGTGGGGATGCGAAAAATGAACTTGTTCAAGCTTTTATATATTAGGGATGTAACTCTACGTCCCTGGATATATTAAACGTTTAGGAAAAGCACACTTTTAACAGAACGTGAAAAAAGAAAACTTAAAGCAATGACTAATTAAACAATTTGTCATCTGTGAATTATAAGTGATATGTGAAAAATAGACGCAGACAACAATAAAACAATAATACGTATAACAAAATACATCAGTTCATGAGTGCATTGTCTCTAGTGTGCACTATCAATCCGTTTCCGCATTGAACGCTTTTTATTTCGTTTCGTTTAAGTGCTCTATTATGGGGATTTCATGTACATTATTACTCCTAACACAAGGCTGTCACAGACATATGTCGGATAATGCAGTGACAGCCTGCTATGCATCAATAAAGTTACATTGGTATATGCACTTTCAAGTTACGTGCCTTAACATACACAGGTTGTTTGTTTTTTTCTTCTTCTTCTTGTAGCAGATTGTGTTTTGTTTTATTATAAATGTAATCTTCATAGTTGAAGGAAAAAAGATTTAAAAAAAATTCTTTCTCTCATTCTCTCGCACTTTACTCTTCTCGCTTAAAATGTTTGCAAGCCGTCTGTAAGAATAGGTTCAGATCACGACCACTGGCTTATTTGAATGTGGTCTCTTAACTCAATGATATAAAATAAAATGCTTTAAATGCCTGAAAATATGTCTGTATATAGGAACATGATGGCCTAATATCAAGTTTATCTATTGTTTTGTAACCATGAAGTCAGAGTTCATCTGATAAATAAATACTTCTAGCAATTTACCATAGTATATATAGTATTTGTAGGGTTTGGTTAGAAAACGTCGAAGAAAAATGGATTTTTTTTCTAGTATATAGAGTTTAAATTAAAACAAGTATGTTGTAGTACTTAATACTTCCAAAATCGTGTTCATGCGAGTAAAATTAAAGTGCGTATTGAAGTAATAGGACCACCAGTTTCTTTCTTATCTAACCTAACCGCACATCAATGACCCTGAGTCACTCACACAGAACAGCATTCAACATGAATGACATCGCACACCCTCCACATCTCCCAGCACACAACTGAAATTACCCCCTAACTCGCCTTTCACTGACACTCAACCAGACATGGCAAACCACTCAAAATCATACAGCACAGTTACCACTCAGAAGTGGCCAAACCTAAGCATCCACTCGGACAATACGCCACTTAACATCACACTGCACTGCACGTACAACACTCGCCTAACTTCCATAACTCACCCTCCTACTCACACAGCACAGCACGCTTCACCACACAGCTACACCACTCACATTACCCCCATAACACCAACTTACAACAGTCACTCAACATAAGATCACACACCAATCATATTATCCTCCATTCCACACAGCACCACCCAACATCCTCATCACTCTGCGTACGACTCATGTATCTTGATACACTTTTGTCAGATATCGGAATGAATGTTGATCCGTCTGGGATTCGAACCAGCAATTCTCGGATTGACAAACCAGCGACTCTACCGACTGAGCTACTTGGATGCATACAGCATACAGCATAAGCTTTCATTAGATATATTTATGCTCAAAGATATACGTACCAGGTTAATAATGAGAGTTTCAGTAATCTGTTGTATGATATCTACGACACAAAGAGGTACCGTATCCAAATTGTGTAAATTATTTCGTTCTGATTTTCTACATTGTATTCAAAACTGAACATATACTAGTAAATATATTTCACCCGTCGCTCATTAATCTTCGCCATCATGCGTTACCAATGTGCTTTTTCGACCAACTGAATAGTCAAAACATCACCGACCCGATAGCTGGGTTGGTAAGAGTATAGCAATTCAAAATTCAGAGTTCGCATGTTATGGGTTCGATTCATATGATAGGCATGCATCGCATCCTTTTGAGCAATTTCTTCTTTTATCTTTTATTTTCAAATATCCGTCTGCTGCATAGGCATCAGGAAGCGTCTATATGAGGGAAAGGGTTAAATAAAATGATTGTTTCGCGATTAGGGGTCCCACCGTTCTTAAACTTACTCTATCCAACATACAACACTAATGCAGTATACGACTTTGAAAATATCTAGGCAAGTATAGAAGTGCTCTGTAAATGAACTGAAACAAAGTTGAAAAGACTGTGGCAGAAGAGATATTACTTATCATGAGCAATTTCTCCTTTTGCAAAATGTTTTCAAATATCAAGTACGGAAGAGGCGTCAGCAAGCGCCTATGTGTGGAAAAGAAACTATTTTGCATGCTTCGTACATTAGCATTCCAATAATGTAATGGATAAATTACCCTTGGCTTGCAAAAGATGACATATCCTAGAATTAGTGTGTATAAAGCGTTGAGGGGTTAGCATTACGACTTACTGGCAGCTGTCTGGATAAATGGACCAGAAGTACATCTCACTAACCCAGATAATGCCGTGATATAACTGAACAATTATTGAAAGCGGCGTTTAACACCATAGAATCGATTGTCAGATATGTATCTACAGTCTGAACTATTCGGCTAATATGTAAACTCGGAAGTAGCCGAGTTTGACCCGAACATCCCCGATTGATAAAGGGACATAACTCAAAATCGGCGCTAAGATGACGCGATATTGGTCAATGAAATGAATTATCAGTTGAAAATGATGTTAAATAACAACTCTAAGATCTTAAACGGGATCTGGCATATATGTTTAGTTGATTATTAGAAGAAATTTGATGGTTTGCGCTCAACAACCTAAAAGGTATTCAAAACAAATCTAAGTGTCTTGGGTTTTCGTGATAATGTTATTGTCGTTGAGAAAGTTGTTTTCTTGGCTTCCTTTATTTTCATACCTAAGTTAATACAGATGTATTTAAATAGAAAGTATATATAGTTTTAGACAATGTTTTAATATGAGAATAGGTGCTATCTATTGCGGGTAAACTAACAAATCTAAAATGTTGAAGCTGGTTATCATAATCTGACATCCTACAGTTATTTTTTAGCAAGGGGTTCTTTAAAGGAGAAATTGCTTGTTTTGAGCAATTTCTTCTGTTGTCACTAGGTTTTCAAAAAGCTGTCTGCTGCAGAAGTTTCAGAAAGTGTCTATATGAGGTAAACTTAAAAGGGATACAGGGCACGCGCTGTCGATCGCCACTGTCGCCAAATGCGAAGATTATTTTAAAGTGGCGAAGTTTTTTCACGAGTGGCGAAAGCTTTCCATCATAAACATTACC
>JAUELF010248615.1:0-12038 GCA_031471495.1 Clinocardium nuttallii | reverse complement strand
AATACTGTGCACATCATACACTGATTTTCGTTGTACTTTGTAACTGTACACTCCTGGAAAGGAATTAGTATAAGCAAAAATAGTGCTTGTTTTCCAATCCATTTCAACTTACTTTTGTTGTACTCTTATTATTGTAAATATGAACTGAATAAAATATGTTTAAACTAAATAACTATCTTTTAACTTAAATCCTGGTGAATAGACGAGAGAACAGACCTATTCTAAACAATCAGTTGCCCTTAGATACAATTATATGAAAGAAATTACTTTTAAGTTAAATCCTGGTGAAAGACGAGATAACAGCTCCCATTCTAAACCATCTGATCGTCACCTTAGTGTAAAAACTCGATAAATACATTTTTGTAATTTTACAGGAGAGCATTTAAACTTGTTTTCTTTGAGAACTGACACTTGATTTTACATTTTTTACTAAGTTTTTATTTAAAAATGAAACAAAAGAGTTTAAATAATATTTTCTGAAAAAAAGATTTGTACTAAAATAGATATTTGGAAATAATGCACTTATATGTTTATTATACTGACATTGTTTGGTGCAATAACATTATAAGTGCACCAATCACTTCATTGCACAACATAAGTGCCGTTTTTCCTTTACTAGTTGACAGATAGACAAATATTGATTTGTTATTACTCCAAGATTGATATTAATATTAACTCTGTTATATGATAACCTAGGAAATACTTTAAGAAATTTGAAAAACAACTGCAGCAACACTAAAATGAAACAAAAAAAAACAATATTCTTATTGTAAATTAAGATTTAGGATGAATAAAAAAGTTGCCTCATATCAGTTAAATAATAATCATAAAGACTTTATTTATAGAGGCAGCACAGTTGGGCATGCATGCCCAGTCTTCCCTGTAGTCCTCTGCTTAAAAAAGTACTAACATTTACATAAGAACCGTCCCACGAGGAAACCAACATGGATGAATATGCGGATCAGCTTCAGCATGCTGCGCAGGCTAACTTGGACAGACACTTTTCTTCTCTAGTGGACATTCTGTTTCAGGAATCATAAGTCTAAACCTCTTTCCCCTGAGACGGAATGTGTCGGCCTGCATTAGCCTGCGCATACTGCACAGGCTGATCCGGGCCGATACATTATGCAGAGACAATTATGTTGGTTTTCAACATATTTGTATTGACAAATGATGTATTCAAGATACAAGCACCGTTATGGGAGATAATTTATGTAATTAACCGATGGCCACCACTGTGCGGTACCATGAAAGATATGAATGTTACGCAGTTCCTGATATGCAGTGGAATCGTATTCCATATTTTTTTGTTCCAGAGTATGTCAAAGATTTTCTGTAAAATTATATTCTTGGTTTAGGAATGCAAATTGTATGCGGGATTCAAGATATGGGTGACAGACGGGAGCAAGCCTGAAGCCCCCGAACAGATTTCCGACAGGTAGGGGACTAATAAGTAATAGGTTTCCAATCAAGTAGCCAGGGAGTTTCTCATCATTTGACCTTCCATCCAGATTTATTTTATGAATGCCATATTACTTTCCTATTTGAAAGATGTAATGCATATACCACATTTGGTATGCATTTAAAGTTTTGGAACAGGGTGTGTTTCATACCAAATAAGGTACTCACGAACAAGGCTAGACTATGCTGAGAAAGAGCATTTGTTTAAATTGCACAAAAACTCCTACAGTGGCTTATTTAAACCAGGATTGAGCCAAAGACTCCATGTTAAACTTTGATTTTGAGAAAACATACTTAGAGATACTAAAGACTCTTGATATCAGCTGTCCTCCATGAACAAAAAAAAATGTTTATGGGATAGTATTATGACTGATGTGCTAATTTCAGGATAAATCTACCCATAGTAGTAATTATTGCCCAGAAAAGTGCTGTGAGATAAAAAATTAAACCCTGTTGAAAACTGCTTAAGATTCCAGTCTAAATATGTGTACCATTTTTTAAAATGAAACATTGAGGATTAATTATGTTGTACCTTATTTAATTAGCAGATGAAGATTAGTCACAACTTAGTAACTGAATTAAATGTTGTTATATTTGGTTAATATTTTATGTCTACACATCAAAAAGTATCAAACCTCAGTAGGCCTTAATGTAGAGGAAAGTTATCTTTGCTGTATTAAAAAATATTTCCATTGGTTTTGTAATATATACTTAAAGGTGTTTCATGTTGTCCATAGACTTGTTTGTCAAAAGGGAATATGAAATCCCTACAAATTTTAGTCCAGGTTTCTGTACGAGGAATGCGAATTCATATTTTGACTGTTTTCATCTTTACATAATGGTCATTTTTTGAGACTATACAAAAGTAAGCTCCGTTTAAAGGATGTATAAAAGTTGTCCACTAAAACAATTATGCCCAAGTTTTATGTGGAATTGACCGTGCTGCTACGTACTGTCACTTGATTATATTTAGAGGTTTCATCTAAGAATCCTACCATCCAACTGTCGATATTCTAGCAACTTAAGGAAATCACAAACAACTTGAACAATCTTTCTTCTGCTATAATTTATATGGTATTTAAACGGTGTTGCTACTATCATTTAACCCGATCGAAAAGATGGCATTTGCTTATGATTTAGAGGTAGATGTAACACAGTAGTGAACAATTATTGTACAGGGTCTTTACAAAATTCTTTTGAATTGCAGTTTGAAGATGGTCATATACATCCCCATGTTAAAATAAGTAACAACATCCTCAAATTAATAATAGGTTGTTTTTCATGTTTCATAATTATTAAATAACCATCTGTGAAAGCTTTCATGAACATGTATGATGATTATTATATATCAAGCATAATTCTCTCTGTGACCTTGTGCTGGGATTGCACTCACACTACAATTTGCAACCAAATCAGCATCAGTGGTATGACAAGCTGGTTTAAAATACATGTGACAGTAATACAAGTTGTACAAAGTCTTGATGTCACAAACATATTTCAACCAGTGACTTGTAATCAATTTTTAAAATTCATGGGATGCGAAATAATACACTATAACATCGAGTGTTATCATCTCGTCCACAATTAAATGTTTACCCAGCGTGAAATTCACAGTTAATTAAATTTATTTATGAGTATCAACAACAGCATGTTGTATTGATTTCAAAGACTTTCTCATTTGCTTTAATGTATGTCAAAAGTGGTGGGGAACTTATGACTATTTTAACTTTCATTCCATATCCTTGACATCAGATAGAAAGCACATTTAAAGCACAGTTAATAATAGAAATATTTCCCCTTCGACACAAAACGAAAGTTTGGATACAACTAAATGTAACGAAGTTAGGATATTTGAGTATCTGCATTGAAATACATGTACATGTATAGAAGATTCTCAAAGTTTCCATCAATCAAATATACATTTATGACGCTTTCTCTTGACATAATTTAACTCAACATATTTTTGTTGACTTGTCTACTGAATTCATGAATCCGTTACACCATTAATATGTTCTCTTAAAAAATGAGAGATCTCAGAAGAGAATGAATAGGCTGACAAAATGAAACTCAAATTATCACAAGGTATAATAAAAAAAAAACCTCTGATAAAAAATGTAGAAAATATTTTTCAACATGAGAAATATTTCCTTTTTCTGCAATCTTTTTGAAAGTTGTTTTTTACTGAGGTGGCAAAATTTGTTTATATTAGGGAATGAATGAACATATGTTGCCAGTTTGCATACTTATATGGTCATATATCTTACTTGCACCAAATAGTTGTTTGAAATGTTTAAATGTTGTGGTGCAATATATCGCTATGAGCACATATTGTTGGTTTTATGCACACAACAAAAATATCAGCGTATTTATGACTTTGTGCCTCTTCCTTATAAAAGCACATTTTGAGGTTGAATTTGGTTTAAATACTTTTTGAGGACATGTATCTTTATATCTTAAATCATTTTATGCCAAAAAAGTAATATTGTGAAAAAATTGACTAATTGAGATTTTTCTCTAAGGTGACGAGTTGTGCTTAGATACAATTATATTAAACAACCTTTTTTTTAGCTTAAATCCTGGTAAATAGATGAGAGAATAGCCCCCATTCTAAATCATCAGTTGTTCTTAGATACAATTATATGAAAGAACTTACTTTTAACTAAAATCCTGGTGAATAGACGAGAGAACAGCTCCAATTCTAAACAATCAGTTGTTCTTACATGTAGATACAATTACATGAAAAAACTTTCTTTGAACGTAAATCCTTGTGAAAGGACGAAACAACAGTTCCTATTCTAAACAATAAGTTGTTCTTAGATTTAATTATATGAAATAACTTACTTCCTTTTTTATTTTCAATTCTGGTTCTAATCTCAAAATCTCAGAAATATCCTCCGTATTGTGCACTTTTATTAAAAATGTGTTGGTATAAATGGGAATTTGTGCAAGATCCCACCAAAACACTTGGCCTACCTTCAATAGTAACAAAAAACAAATCGCCATTGCGAACACCATATTATGTCAATTTGTGTCTTAATAAAATCCCGAATATGATATAAGCATATTTATTGAAAATATATTATCTAAAGAAATCAATACCTATAAATACCGAGTCGTATCATGGCAGGGGTTTAATGACATAATAAATGTCATACTATCAATGTTGAATTATATGGAAGAATAGAAAAGTGCAGATTGTGGTGGTGGTGCTGGTGATGATTATGATGTCGATAATGATGGAGCTGATAATGGAACAGAACATTTAGAATGTTTTTGACCCTTAATGCGGTGGAGCTAAGAGGGGTAAGAGAAAGGTTAGAATACAGTACTATTATTTTGCCTTTTCCAATTTTACATTATTGACCTTTCCCGCTAGGCATTCTTTACCGTTTACACAAACCTTCAATTGTTTTAAAGTTTTTGATCTTTCGACTCTGTTTTTTTGTCTCCATTCATTCGTTTGTCCAAACATGCAATTATATATTTATTCTAATGTTTTTGACGACAAAACAACCCGCTTATAATTAAAAATTAAATTTGAATTTAAAAAGCTTCACTTTTTGTATGTTTTTTCGACCAAACAAACCACTAATAACTGACATATAATGTATACCATAGAAGAACCGATTTTGGTTCTTAATGCATCTGTTCAAAGTTCAGTTGTCTATAGATAAGTGAAAACAGGCCAATGTGATGGATCTTGCACCTTACAAGTTCCTCTTGTAGACACTGATGTTGGCATAATAACATTTATGAATCATGCGGCAGGAAAACTAACCACTGATATATTGAGTGAAGGGATCAGCAATCGATATCGAGAAGACAGATAAAGGGCTGTATATATATATTCCTAATATTAGAAAAATGCTTATGTCATTTACATGTACAACATTTGGGACGGGTGATATTTTAACATTTTTTGTTACTTTTCCCTCTTACCCACTTTTGGTGCTGATTTAGTAAAATATAACATTCAGTGCTCATTCAGTGACAGTATCACTGTTGGTGTTCATTTAGTGAGTGTCAATATCACTTTTGGTGCTCATTCACAAACAACAATAATGTTGGTTCTCACTCTGTGACAATACTACTTTAAGTGCTCAATTAGTGATAATATCACTTTAAGTGCATACTTGATGAGCGACACTATCACCTTTGGTGTTCACTCAGTGAAACTATCACTCAAAGTGCGAACTCAGTGACTGACAATTTCCTTTGTTGTGCTCATTCACTGACAATATCACTTTAAGTGCATACTTGGTGAGCAACACTATTACCTTTGGTGCACACTCAGTGGTACTATCACTCAAAGGGCGAACTCAGTGACTGACAATTTCCCTTGATGTACTCATTCACTGACATTCACTTTTGGTGCTCACTCAGTAAAAATATAACTCATTTAAAGAAATATCACATTCGATGTTCATTCAGTGACGATATCACGTTTGGTGCTCATTCAGTGACAAAACCACTGATTGTGCTCATTTGTTGAAGTATCGCATTTGGTGATCACTCAATGTAAATATCACCTTTTTTGTTCGCGTATTGACAGTATCATTATGTTGCATTCTTAGTGAAATATCACATTCGATGTTTATTCAGTGACGATATCACATTCAGTGCTCATTCAGTGACGATATCACGTTTGGTGCTCATTCAGTGACAAAACCACTGTTTGTGCTCATTTGTTGAAGTATCGCATTTGGTGCTCACTCAATGTAAATATCACCTTTTTTGTTCGCGTATTGACAGTATCATTATGTTGCATTCTTAGTGAAAAATCACATTCGTTGCTCACTCAGTGACAATATCACTGTTGGTGCTCACTCAGTGGAATATTAAATTGAATGCTCATTCAGTAACAATATCACTTTTGGTGCTCGGTCAATGTCAGTATAATTTTGGTGATCACTCAGTGCCAATTTCACGTTTGGTGCTCACTCAATGAAATATCACATCCAGTGTTCATTTAGTGAAAATATCACTTTTGGTGCTAATTCAGTGACAACATCACTTGTTGCGCTCAATAAGTATTCACTTTTGTTGCTCATTCCGTAAACATATCACTTACTCACTCACTCAGTGAATATATATTTTTTGGTGCTCATTCCGTGAAAATATAAGTATTTGACACTCACTCAGTGAAAATATAACTTTTGGTGCTCATTCCGTGTTAATATCTCTTTTTACGCCAAATCAGTGAAACATATCACTTTTGATACCCAATCAGTGAAAAATACCACTTTTAGTGCTCACTCAGTGACAATATCCCTTTGGTGTACTCAGTGAGTGACAATATCACCGTGGTGCTCATTTAGTGAACTATCAACGCTCGTGCTCACCCAGTCTCTCTCTTTCCCTCTCGCTCTCTCTCACCCCCTTTCCCCCTCCGCCACGTGACATTATGTGTATTTAATTTGTAAATTATATTTTATTTTCATGTGTCTCATTTTGAGACTTAGAAAAAATAAACGATTAAGGAGGACATGATAGAGAAACTCTTCCACTTCACACGTGATGTCGTCTATGGCGACAAGAAGAGTACTTCAATGGCTGAAGCTCAAGCTGTGAAGTGGAAGAGTATGAAGAAGAAATCCTTTATACGTCTTCCTCCATATGAGGATAGTCTCCGACAACACTGTCTCCGCGCGAACTACCTGGCGTACTTAGTGCCCCACCCTTCCCTGAAAAACCACCCTTCTCCAATCGGTCATTGATGAGAGTTGGTGTGTGGTCGCTGTCGTCCTGTTCGTCACATACGACCTGCTCTACCGGTGAAAATACATGCACCTGGACAAGCTGAAGACGGCGAAGACGATGAGAACGATTATCATGATGAGGGAGACAATGATTCGTCGGAATCTGAGGCTTTCGAAGAAAGTGTGGCAGAAAGTTGCGATTCAGATTAATCATATCTTTTTGTTTCATACACTAAGTTACAGGAGATTATTGTATTGCATATTGGTGACGTTTAAAATGTGTTTTAGTAATGATGGTATGGTGAAATATGAAAGTTTCATGTTCAGTGTTTTTTTTAAAATTGAATACATGTTTTAAATTACTTCATTTGATAAAAGTTACAACTATTAAAAAATAGATTATGTTATATGTAATTAGTTTTGTCGTTACGTTTCCCTCCAGCGTATGGCAGCCATCTTAGATATCTCGGTCGAAATTATATTAAAACGTACAAGTGATGTCAGAATCGGAACCGGTGGTTGATTTAGTGGCAATAGGTGTATTTATACTTGATTCTATCTGCTCTGGTTCAAAAGCTATTTTTTCAGAATGACGTCGGCGGCCATCTTGGATTAGCATAAAACTGATGTCAGAATCGGAATTCTCGTCGTTGATTGGCAGGATACTTTGATAACATGTGGACGGCATCTATGTCCGTAGTGCAGCAAATCAAATAGATAAGTTGTTGAAAATGAATCTTTTCTTCAAATGTCCATTATATGAACATCTGTGTTTGTTCTTTTTTTTAAAATATATTGGCTTAGCACTAGAAACATAGATATTTTCAATGTAGTTTTCCCGGTAGTGCTTGCGATCGAACCATAGTATCCTAAAATAGGTTAATGCACGCTGTAATAAAGAATAATTCATAAGTTGTGTTTAACTAATTAAGTTAAGCGGTAATAAGATTTTTTTGAGTTACGTTATAATTACAGTACCATTTCCCATCTATCAATGTGTGAAAAACTAGTAATGGTCTTTGGGAGACACGCCGCAACCAATCTTCGCAAGCTGGTAAATTTGAAAATGATAGACAATGTCTGAATACAGTTATTATATGAAACTTGTATTTTAAATGAACCGCGCTCAGCGAGTTGATGATTATTGTTGCATCTGCGTATATTGCAGACGCAGGTGAAGTATCGATGGACACAATTTCGTCTTACAGCTGAAAGAGCAGGCACCTCTGAGTCACGCTCATTTGACGCGATTTAAACAACTTTAGGTATAAATCAAGACTTACAAACTAGTTTGATGAATTCCTGTGTCCTTCGCCGTATGCGGTAGTTAGTACACATGCACACTCTGGTGAAAACTCTGGTTTTCTTTATCCGCCAGTACCAACTGCGTTCACGGTTATTGTGTAGGGACTGTTCGCTAATCCGTCAGCCAGACCGCCGGGTAGAAATACATGAATCCTTCCTTTACCGTGTCTACCCTATACATCTATTATTTAAAGCATTGTGTTACATATTACCAATTGTCTGTCGTAACTGAATACCAAACTTACTCTTGCAATATATTTTGTCTTACATTTCAGCTCATCAGATCCAAAAGAAGTACTCCGGATATTGTCATTGACATGCGGATGTGCTCGGATTATTGTCATTGTCATGCGGATGTCGTTCGTAAATAATTTTGTATTCAAAACATATCCTATTCTATTACCATAATATCAAGCGATTGATGAAACTTTATAGTAAGCGTCCAGCCGATATACCCTTTTGTTATTAACAATAAGTATTTAAGCAATGAACAGACCCGCCGATTGGCGGGTCTGTTTAGTCTTGTTAACAACGTCTCTCCATAGAAACACATTGGGTTTATTTAAAAGGAAATCATATTCTAGGTATTGCTTTATAAAAGATGCACACAAAAAATACATTTCTATTATACAAAAGGTATATTCATGACCCTATTGCTTATTTGATGTCTTTGGCTGTGACGTTTTGTCTATTAATGTCTTCGATGATTCCCTTATTATCTTTAAATGACAAAAGACAGGATTCCATCATGGTCGAATGGGGAATTTATTGCCGTTCCCTGTTCCCGTTCTTGTCAGTCAGTCGGGGATTGTGGATACCTGTACTATCACTGTGACATAACTGAGAAACGGTTAAATAAACATCGAAATAACATAAACTCCGAATAACAAAAGAACAATAAAAGCCAAACGTTTCAGTCTTAACATTCGCTGTAATAGACTATAACGCGATAATGTAATTATGCTTGGCGTTTGTACCAATCTCATTGAATCAGATCATAACTTCGCTAGCTCGTATATATATCTATTGACTGCCCGATATTGAGATTTGCGTCGGTCAATCAAATTGTCGCTTACAAACTTTTACGGTACAAAACAGGTATAAAATATCCATATAAATAATCGATATAGAGATGCGATAATTATCGAGTGCTCCTACTGTATAGGACGGGCGATTGTTGTATCGAGAGATTACATTGGCCATGAAAACCGAGCACGTGCTACCTTCAATGTGCTATGTTTAAGCACGTCTGTCATAAACCGAGACAGGAGTGGAAAATGATGATCGATCTCCGTACTCCAGCTGGTGGAAAATATATGAATCCGGTCAAATTCATAAACAAATGCTTCTGCTAGTTGTGCTTCATTAGTTTAAACATATTTTATTCAGTTCATATTTACAATAAGAGTACAACAAAAGTAGGTTGAAATGGATTGGAAAACAAGCAATATTTTTGCTTATACTAATTCCTTTCCAGGAGTGTACAGTTACAAAGTACAAAGAAAATCAGTGTATGATGTGCACAGTATTCTAAATAATATTTATATAATTAAGCCTAGTACTAATTTTAAGAACTGTTAAAGCAGTTTTTAAATTTATCTTGAATATTTTTGGAATAAGAAAAAATGTAAAAGAAATATGTCACACACACCGTCCAGAGGAAGAAGATCGATACACCACAGGTGGTCAACTGTTAGGCGTCAAAACGCCTTGTTGCTGCAATGTATCCCTGGACTTTCAGGAACACGCTTGTATTTGTATCTGGGGTATTGCGATCATTACCGAAAAGAAGATTTTCTAGTGTAGGAGCACAAGGTAGACCATGGATATATCGTTCACGCATAACTTGATATCTTGTACATTGGGTAAGATAATGCAATACAGTCTCAATGGCACCGCAAGTACAGTTGGGGGAAGGGACAATATTTCTTCTGTGAAGATCATAGTTTAATGAGCTACATCCTAATCGCAGACGAGCGTGATTTACTTGATGTTGTCTACTTCCAACGTTATACAGGTTTTGTGATGATTTTTTGGGTTTTGTGTTGAGGTTGGCTTTGAATTTGCTGAGAGTAGGTGTGTTTCTGACATCTTCAGGCAGTGCATTCCATTGGCGAATAGTACGAGGCAGAAATGAAGCAGCATAGGCGTGAGTGTTACAAGGGATGTTTGGAACATCTGATCGGGAACGTAGGGCATATGGTTGTTCTGGTTGCTGGGGAATTAAATTTGTAAGATACTCGGGAGAAAGATATGAGTATGTCAATACTACAAAGTTTGGTAGCGCCGGTTACAATTCTAGCCGCTTCGTGTTGGACAGCTTCGATGTCATTTATAAGTGCATTGCTACAATTGTCCCAGACAACATTGGCATACTCGAGGAATGGTCTGATGAATGTGACATACATTTTCTCTAGGGCTGAACGAGAAACAGCACATTTCACAGTCCTAAGAAGTCCTATGCTCTGCCATGCCTTGTTGATGTTTGATGATATGTGAGATTTCCATTTGCCATCTGGAGAGAAAGTTACACGCTCTTGATTAAATTTTCTCCGATATTACTAGTTACACATATGCTACATATCTATCATTCAGATAATCGATTAAGTGCCACGCTTGTCCTCTGTTTTTGAGATGCAACATTAATGAATTGTTTTAGTAGATTGCATATTCTGAATTCTTCAGTTGGTTTAGTACAGTCCATAAATAGGAATACACCGTACTGTCATAACTGTATCTGTTGGGATTTCCACAGAGCTATTGGATAATATGATAATTCAAACAGTCGTAAGTGGACCGAATGACATATTCGGGTTAGTTAAGACCAACAACACTTTATGATCTTGGAAATATCCTATTCTGGCCTGAAGAATAAGTACTTGTCTGTCATCGTGATGATTTGTAAGATACATATTTATATATGTACTTCTACATCTCCTCTTAACCGATCACAACTCTACCTTAAGTACTGTCAGTAAGTATTTTCTATAAGCAATGAAACTTTCTGCACTGACGTCTTGCTAATGGTGATCTAGACAAACGTCATTTTACACCAAAGAGCTTTACAGAAACAACGTATAATGTCCGTGGTATATATTTTCATAATGCCTTCCATACATTCCTTTTTAATTCAACACCAGCTAGAACCAAATATAAACCAAAAAATTGCAGCAAACATTATTGTTTGACACTTTGGACTTTATCTTCTGCCATACATTGTATACCAGAGGATGTATGTAACTATTTGAAAAACGACATAAACAAAGTTGACAGCAAATGAAAACAACTGGTTTTCTACATAAAATGTAATATTACAGAAAATATTTCAAAGTATAGTTATTGAAATGACTTAAAGTCTTTCTGGCAAAAAGAGAAATTATTCACAATATTTTTCGACCCCAAGTCATTCACATATTTATTTACGTCAATCTAAATGTTTGTGGATGGACGAGAAACAATCACGAGTTACGATGCGCTATTATAAATGGAATAAATTTGGACATAATTTCTTTAAACGAGACTCATTTTATCGAGGAAACTAATATTCAAATTGAAGGATATAATTGGTACGGT
>JAUELF010248604.1:0-12039 GCA_031471495.1 Clinocardium nuttallii | reverse complement strand
TAACATAACGGGCTATTATAGTAACATGCGTGCTATTACATATCGGGACAACATAACGGTGTATTATAGTAACCTGCGTGCTACTACATATCGGGATAACATAACGGGGTATTAAAGTAACATGCGTGCTACTACATATCGGGATAACATAACGGGGTATTAAAGTAACATGCGTGCTACTACATATCGCGATAACATGACGGGGTATTATAGTAACATGCGTGCTACTACATATCGGGATAACATGACGGGGTTTTATAGTAACATGCGCGCTATTACATATCGGGATAACATAACGGGGTATTGTAGTAACCTGCGTGCTATTCAATATCGGGATAACATAACGGGGTATTGTAGTAACCTGCGTGCTATCCAAGACCGGGATAACATAACGGGCTAGTATAGTAGCGTGTGTGCTATTCAATCTCGGGATAACATAACTTGCTATTTTAGTGACGTGCGTGCTATTCCAGATCGGGATTCAATATCGGGATAACATAACAGGTCATTATAGTAGCGTGCTTGCTATTCAATCTCGGTATAACATAACGGGCTATTGTAGTAACATGCGTGTTTTTACATAACGGGATAACATAACGGAGTAGTATAGTAACCTGAGTGCTATTATATATCGGGGGAACATAACGGGGTATTGTAGTAACATGCGTGCTATTACATATCGGGATAACATAACGGAGTATTATAGTAACCTGCGTGCTATTACATATCGGGGTAACATAACGGAGTGTTATAGTAACCTGCGTGCTATTACATATCGGGGTAACATATATAACGGGTTATTAAAGTAACATGTGTGCTATTACCTAACGGGATAATATAACGGGGTATTGTAGTAACCTGTGTGCTATTAAATATCGGGATAACATAACGGGGTATTGCAGTATCCTGCGTGCTATTCAATATCGGGATAACAGAGCTGGGTATTGTAGTAACCTGTGTGTAATTTAATATCGGGATAACATAACGGGGTATTGTAGTAACCTGCGTGCTATTCCATGTCGGGATAACATAAAGATATAGTGTAGTAATATTGTCTGGACAACATAAAGAGGTTTGAAGTAACCTGTGTGCTATTCCATGTCTGGACAACATAAAGGGGTTTTGAAGTAACCTGCGTGCTATTCCATGTCTGGACAACATAAAGGGGTTGGAAGTAACCTGCGTGATATTCCATAACAGGATAACATAAAGGGGTTTTGAAGTAACCTGCGTGCTATTCCATAACAGGACAACATAAAGGGTTTTGAAGTAACCTGCGTGCTATTCCATAACAGGATAATATAAAGGGGTTTTGAAGTAACCTGCGTGCTATTCCATAACAGGATAACATAAAGGGGTTTTGAAGTAACCTGCGTGCTATTCCATAACAGGATAACATAAAGGGGTTTGAAGTAACCTGCGTGCTATTACATAACAGGATAACATAAAGGAGTATTTTAGTAACCTGCGTGCTATTCCATAACAGGATAACATAAAGGAGTATTTTAGTAACCTGCGTGCTATTCAATAACAGGATAACATAAAGGAGTATTTTAGTAACCTGCTTGAGACTACAGGTATATTGTTTTGCCGGATGTTCCATCTGGATACAGACTACTTGCAAACGTACGCTGTAGACTCTTCGCTGTTTTCAAATGAAAGAAGACAAATAAGTTTGTTTTATTCCACTGATGACAATCTTGGGGTTTAACATTTTCCCTCATTGTGGCAAAAGGTGGACTTATTTACCATGATCATTTGCCACAATGTCTTTGTTATTTGAAAAAGGAATCTCTCATGTGTAAAAAGGTGTATATACCTTCAGAGTCGTCGACTGTTGCAAAATGTGTGTACTTGGGAAAGAAATATTTAGAAACAGATTTAATTTGATACATTTGTTAGAGTTTTTTCAAACATATAATTACCCAGACATTGTATAGACTCAATACACATGTATCAAGAAACATCATATGTGTTTCATTGAGGAGTGGCCGGGATAAAGCAATTGTAACAAGAGATGGTCTGTAGTTACGAAATGTCTATCGGAGGCAGTTATTGCCGAAACCTCTTTTAAGGGTTTCTGTCGAAATATTTAGGTCATAATATTCAAGCAAGAACAATAACTAATTAAAATATCAAGTAATATCAATAATAAACGAAACAATACTCGGTGTAGTCTGCATTTACAAAATGTCCATTACAGGTAAAGATTTGCTATAACACAGTTAATCCTTTCACACATATAGACGCATTTTAACGCATAAAATTATGCAGCATTTCTTCTTCT
The DNA here is from genome assembly GCA_031471495.1 of Clinocardium nuttallii. Classification (NCBI taxonomy): domain Eukaryota; kingdom Metazoa; phylum Mollusca; class Bivalvia; order Cardiida; family Cardiidae; genus Clinocardium; species Clinocardium nuttallii. The sequence goes on along the minus strand of JAUELF010248604.1, from coordinate 9,752 downwards.
TTTTTAAAGTAGACAAAATAAGAAATTGCAAATTCTTCGTTCGCAAGAATGTTTTCAACTCTATTCAATAATTCAACTTTTATTTTTAAGAAGTATTTCCTATGCTGTTCCGAGATGTGTCGTCTGTTGCAGATTTGTTGTATGATGGAAAGAGTTAAAGGGACTTTGTCATATGATTGTCAACATATCGCTTATTGTTATAGAAATTGAAGATTCTAGCTTAGATATATCGTTCTACAGATGATCCATTCGCGAAGTCATGTTCGGGGTATCACTACGTAAGATAACCATATGAGAATAGCAGCTCCAATATGTGTAAGCACAACTACACACTGTTTCTAGCTCACATGGGCACGAATTGAATGGTGATCTATTGGATCACTCACCGTCCGACGTAGGCGTCGTTCCCTGCCTCCTCATAGTTTCCTACACACGGCTTCTCCTCCTAAACCAGTTAACCAAATTTAAAATAAGTTCATAAAAATGTTCTAAAGTTAGTCTTTTTTCAAAGATGTTCAAAGAATTTATATCATGTAGAACTTTGATTGCTGCGTCATTAGAAAGACGGACACAAGCCAAACAATACATAATCTTCTTGTACAAACGTCCTTGTATGAACCTCTACCAATAATGGTTTCATTATTCTTGTTCGTGAAACAAACATGGCCATCAGGGGGCGGGGCTTGTTTTCGCTTTATGTATATATATATATAGTGACAACTTAAACAATCTTCTAATTCAAAAGTACTGGCTAGATTTGAATATAATGTTTAGCACAAATGTTCATTGGGAGACCGTCTACCAAGATTTTTCAAATTATGCAGATCCGGGAGGGGCTTCTTTTCCTTATATGTATATATAGGGAAAGCTTTAAAAGTATTCTTGTCCAGAAGTACCAGTCGTATTTTAAAATGATTTAGAGCAATGCTTGTCCTCTACGAGTGTTGAGGTTATGCAGATCCATTGAAAGGTATAGACATCAAGAGGCGGGGCTTGCTTTCCTTTTATGTATAATGCCATAAGGTGCCGTATGCCAGCGCATGCCAGCGTATGCGATCGTGCTTGAAACGTATAAAACCTATGCCTAATGTGCCCCTAGCGTATGTCAGCGTATACCAGCGTATGCGTAATATTTTGCATACACAGGCATACGCTAGTACGATACGCAACACTGTGACAGCGCTGACATATGCTAGGGGCACATTAGGCATAGGAGGTCGAGAACGCTGGTCATACGCTGATATACACTGGCATGAAGATGTACCGTACAGCTAGCGTATTGTTGACACATGAGTAACGTAGTTCTAACGTATATCTGACGTATCTGCAACGTATAAAGACATATTGGCGTATGCCTGACGATTGAGTAGTGTATACATAACGTACACCTAGCGCATGATTGGCGTTTTGCAAGCGTATCCGTGGACTTAACTTATATGGGCAATTTGTCACGTGATAGCGGTACGCTAGACATGCGCAATACATACGCGTATTAGTCGCTAGCCATGCGCGGACTACGCTGGTAATACGTTGGACATACGCTGGCGATACGCTACGCATACGTTACCCATTCATTAGATTCAACGGTAAGTAAGCAAACAATTCTGTATTTTCAAGGGATTTTTGTGCGTACGAAAATTCATTTATGAATATACATACGCATCTATAATACGTTTCTCTCATATGCGATAGTGTGACAGGGCCATAAAGTGGAAACTGCAGAAATCATCTTTACCAACGCACAAATATGTCTTATGTGTACCTCTACAAAAGGTGTTAAAATCATTATCATTGTTTGAAACACATGTTTGCCAGAGGGGCGGGCACATTTACGTTACATGTATGTATTGTGAAAACATTACAAACCTTCTGGTATAGACCAGATTTGAAAGTAAATTTGCACAAATGTACCGGGTAACCCTTTACTAAGATTGTTCAAATCATTATACTATTTTGATAAACATGGCCACCATAGAACGGGCCTTGATTTCCCTATACGGACTTTGGAAACTATTTAAGTTCTGTTAACTCAGGCGAGCGAGATAGGACCTTCGTGGTCCTTTTGTTTAAAATAAAGATGTGAATTTAAATGTTCTTAACGTTTTTTATGTGCCTATAACGTCTGAAATGATAAATTAAATCAGACTTATTACGATCAAGTTAATAGGGAATCCGGAAATGTGCAGCCCTGATATTGCACGGCGGTTTTCTTTTTGCAGGAGACAAGCTCCCTTACAGACGAACTTTTGTTGTAATTTATCGTCTGGTCATTTTTGTTCACTAAGTGACCTACTGAAACTCCAGCTTGGCCGTGGTTTGGTATTAGCGTGGACTCGTGACAGTTGATAAGTCGAATATATCGTTTAACTCGGACCGATACAGGTGCAGATAAACGTGATAACGTATATAATGTATATATATTATACAACGTATATTGAATCCTTCAGTGTAGAGCCAGAGCTCACGGCGCGGATATGTAACCTGATTTGTGTTAACTGATCGCAAAAACCACAAGGTTCGTGTTCGTCGAGTATCGGTAATATATATTGAATGAATGTGGGCGTTGTTGTCGCCATTGTTTTGGTCCAGCGCCTTTAACAGGCATTTCTCGGAATTGTGAATACAGATGTTCACGACTTTTAAAACAAATTTGCAGGAGATGGCTTGGAAAATACCTTAGAAACAACACCGAAAATCTTTATTAATTAGCGTGTAAAAACTGAAAAGGAGTTGAAACATTTTCGCAAAAGGAGAAAAAAGTTCTTTTGCCAAAATGTTTTCAGACGCCGTTTGCTTCAGATGCGGAAAAAATCCTCAGTAATTAAGAAAGGGTTAAATGTACTTAATATGTGAAAAGTTACTGGTTATGGTACATGCATTTCGGAAACATGTAAATTAAACATTGCTTCAGCGTTAAAACATGTCCATATATTGTGGATAAAAGGTCTTTAACATGTGTACTATGTGATAGAAGATTGATCCATTGGTGCTCTAGCTTTACACAATTCATTTATCATGCAAACCGTATTCCATTATATTCAAATTGGTTTGGTTTTGCTCGGTTTGGACATTCAGTAATAAATTAATAATTGAAGTGTGTGGTGATCCAACGAAATCAACCTAAACGTAATTAAAGCACGAGTGAAATGAAAGCCTGCTGTGCTTCCATGCCAAAGAAGCCAAATGGATACTGTTTTACAGAAGTTTCTCCTTTGACTAATCGGCCAATAGTGCAGAGTAAGATCAGACTGTGCGGATTCGCTTGCTGATCTAGATCTATAGTTGTCGCAAATATATAAGTGTGAGTATTCACAGAGCGCCACTTTAATGCTCTCAATAACTTCAAAAACCAGTCCCTTTGAATATACCTTCAAAGACTAGTCCCTTTGAATATACCTTCAAAAACCAGCCCTTTGAATATACCTTCAAAAATTAGTCCCTTTGAATATACCTTCAAAAACTAGTCCCTCCTTCAAAAACTAGTCCCTTTGAATATACCTTCAAAAACTAGTCCCTTGGAATATACCTTCAAAAACCAGCCCTTTGAATATACCTTCAAAAACTAGTCCCTTTGAATATACCTTCAACAGCTAGTCCCTTTGAATATACCTTCAAAAACTAGTCCCTCCTTCAAAAACTAGTCCCTTTGAATATACCTTTAAAAACCAGCCCTTTGAATATACCTTCAAAAACTAGTCCCTCCTTCAAAAACTAGTCCCTTTGAATATACCTTTAAAAACTAGTCCCTTTGAATATACCTTCAAAAACTAGTCCCTTTGAACATACCTTCAAAAACCAGTCCCATTGAATACACCTTCAAAAACAAGTCCCTTTGAATTTACCTTCAAAATCTAGTCCCTTTGAATATACCTTCAAAAACTAGTCCCTTTGAATATACCTTCAAAAGCTAGTCCCTTTGAATATACATTCAAAAACTAGTCCCTTTGAATATACCTTCAAAAACCAGTCCCTTTGAATATACTTTCAAAAACTAGTCCCTTTGAATATACCTTCAAAAACTAGTCCCTTTGAATATACCTTCAAACCTAGTCCCTTTGAATATACCTTCAAAACCTAGTCCCTTTGAATATGCCTTCAAAAACTAGTCCCTTTGAATATACCTTCAAAAACCAGTCCCTTTGAATATACCTTCAGAAAACAGTCCCTTTGAATATACCTTCAAAAACTAGTCCCTTTGAATATACCTTCAAAAACTAGTCCCTTTGAATATACCTTCAGAAAACAGTCCCTTTGAATATACCTTCAAAAACTAGTTCCTTTGAATATACCTTCAAAAACTAGTCCCTTTGAATATACCTTCAAAAACCAGTCCCTTTGAATCTGTGTGTGGAATGTTCCAGTAATTGTATCATGCCAGTAACATCTAACAAATATGGATTGCGTGGGAATATTGGGATATTTCGATCTTCATGGATTATTCTTGGAAAACATTGTCAAAACAAATATCTTAGACAAGATGTAATTGATTTATCTTATTATATTAACCGTCTGATACATGATAAATATGTTATGTTTCCTCTACGAAACCCTTTTCCACATACAACATATCTACTTAGGACGGTTTCGAAAACATCTTAGCACAAATTTAGAAAATCTCTATGAATTGAAAATCTGATCAGTGATGTGAGTGCTTGAAACATTTTCCTTTTTCAACAATTATTTCACCAGTCGTCTGCTGCAGATGCGTCAATATGCGTCCGCGAGTGAGACAGGGTTAAGGTTTGGGATCCATATAACCGTTACTCGTTTATAACAAATGAAATGTAGCGATTAACGAGACTCGTGTATATACATGTATAACGGTGCTCGTGGAAAGCCTAGCCTAACTGATAATGTCACGTGTATATGAGCGGTGCTCAATGAAAGGCCAGCTTAACTGATAATTAGACGTGTATATAAGCGGTGCTCAATGAAAGTAAAGCTTTACTGATAATAACACATGTATATGAGCGGTGCTCAATGAAATTCTAGCTTTACTGATAATTACACGTGTAAATGAACGGTCGGTGCTCAATGAAAGTCTAGCTTTACTGATAATTACACGTGTGTATGAGCGGTGCTCAATGAAAGTCTAGCTTTACTGATAATTACACGTGTTCATGAGCGATGCTCAATGCAAATCTAGCTTTACTGATAATTACATGTGTTTATGAGCGGTCGGTGCTCAATGAAAATCTAGCTTTACTGATTATTGCACGTGTTTATGAGCGGTGCTCAATGGAAGTCTAGCTTTACTGATAATTACACGTGTTTATGAGCGGTGCTCAATGAAAATCTAGCTTAACTGATAATTACACTTGTAAATGAGCGGTGCTCAATGAAAGTCTAGATTTACTGATAATTAATGAATGCGAGTGAACATGAGCGGATCTCAAGGAAAGTCCAGCTTGACGTAAAAGTTACAAGCGTATATGAGCGGTTCTCAAGGAAAGTCCAGCTTAACTTAAAAGTTACTAGCGTATATGAGCGGTTATTAAGGAAATTCCAGCTTAACGTAAACTTTATTAGCGTATATGAGCGGTTCTCAAGGAAAGTCCAGCTTAACGTAAAAGTTACTAGCGTTTATATAAGCGATTATCAAGGAAAGTCTGACTTAACATAAAAGTTACTAGTGTTTATATGAGCGGTTCTCAAGGAAAGTCCAGCTTAACGTAAAAGTTACTAGCGTATATGAGCGGTTCTCAAGGAAGGTCCGACTTAACGTAAAAGTTACTAGCGTATATGAGCGGTCCTCAAGGAAATTCCAGCTTAACGTAATAATTACACGTGTGTATGAGCGATTCACACGGAAAGTCCACTTTAACGTAATAATTACACGTGTGTATGAGCGGTTTACACGGAAAGTCTAGCTAAATGCAATAATTACAGGTTTATATGAACTGTGAATACAATAGGCCTAGCTTAACGTAATAATTACATGTGTATATGAGTGGTACTCAATGAAAACCTAGTTTAACGTTAGTATATCGTGAGTATATGAGCGGTTCTCAAGGAAAGTCTAGCGAGTTGTACTAATTGTACGTATATATAAGCGGTGTTCAAGGAAAGTCCAGCTAACCGTAAAAATTACTAGCGTATACAAGCGGTTCACAAGGAAAATCTAGCTAAATGCAATAATTACAGGTTTATATGAACTGTGAATACAATAGGCCTAGCTTTACGTAATACTTACATGTGTATATGAGTGGTACTCAATGAAAACCTAGTTTAACGTTAGTAGATCGTGAGTATATGAGCGGTTCTCAAGGAAAGCCTAGCGAGTTGTATTAATTGTACGTGTATACGAGCGGTTCTCAAGTTCAACCAATTCTAACGTATTAATTAAATCTGTATATGAGAGGTGCTCAATGAAAGCTTAGCTATGTGTACTAATAATACGTGTATATGAGCTGTACTCAAGGAAAGCCTAGCTTAACGTTATAATTACAAGTGTATATGAGCGGTACTCAAGGAAAGCCTAGCTTAACGTTATAATTATAAGTGTATATGAGCGGTACTCAAGGAAAGCCTAGCTTAACGTTATAATTACAAGTGTATATGAGCGGTACTCAAGGAAAGCCTAGTTTAACGTTATGAACACACGTGTTTATGAGCGACGCTCAAGGAAAGCCAAACTTAGCGTAATAATTACACGTGTAAACAAGCATTGCTCAAGGAAAGCCTAGTTAAACGTTATGAATACACGTGTATATTAGAGGTACTCAAAAAAGCCTAGCTAAGTGTAATCATTACACCTATATATAAGCAGTGCTTAAGGAGAGTATAGTGTACCATAATAATTACATGTGTATATTAGCGGTGCTAGAAGGAATCCTAGCTATACGTAATTATGACACATGTATATGAGAAGTGCTCAAAGAAAGCCAAGGATAACGTTATTAGTGGACGTGTATATGAACGAAGCTCTTTGAATGTCAAATAACGTTATATTTGCTCATTTACAAGAGCCGTGTGCAAGGAAACTTATATTAACGTAATAATAACACGTGTATGTGAACAGTGCTTAAGGAAAGTCAAGCTTAACGTAGAAATTACATGCATGTGTATTTGAGCGGTGCTCAATAAATGACTAGCTAATGATTACACATTTTAATGAACGGTGCTCAGGGAAAGTGCACGTGTTTAAGAATGCTGTTCAAAGAAAGCCTAGCCTAACGTTATAATACACACGTATATATTTATACCTACACACCTATATTCTTTTCGGACGGGACGACGAATTGTTTCCGTTTGACGTGGCTACTGTAGTCTAACGTTAATCAAGACAAGCCAAGTGTCAAATTTCCTACGGTGTCGTTCTGCGATATATTTGCTAATTTCAGACCATGATTGGGACCCCCTGCACAATCGTCGTCATCAAACGAAAACCAACCGCGGTAAGAATAAAGGGAGCCAATACAACTGGGAGCCATGACATCTTAGACGAGATAATTAAACGACTAAGTCACCCGAACCTTCGATTTTTAAGAAAATATACCTAAATGCAGTTATACATATTCAAAGAAAATGCTAGAAACGTAATCCCACTGATGCGGTGCACTTGGATGTAAATGTAATTAGAAATCAGAGATTGGTTTGGCTTTGAACGAGACGCGGTTCAATAGGAGTTATTGTTTATGAAGGGAACAAATGTAGCGAACGTAATGTTTTCTTTGTTTTGTCAGTGAGGTTCAGTGTGTAGGAGTCGTTTTCCTATTTATTTTAATTAGCCGCGACGACAACGATTCAGTCCCGTTTTGGTTTTACACCGGTTCATTGTCGGTAATGCGCTCACTGTTCTACACATAGCGGAACTTTCATCTATTGTGAGACGCTAATTAATTTGAAACACTGAAATGTAGCGGTACCATATTTCAAACACGTTTTTAAGAACGGGGAAATTATTTGTTTTAATTACATTAGAAAGACCTTCTAGAGAACAGCCATGATAATTTAACTTAGAAGCTGAACTGTCGAAAGGTCTTTTTCTGACGACATAAAAACAGTTCCCCCATAGTGTAACAAGTATCAATCAAATTAGAAGGACTGTAAAACTGGTCGACAATGGTGTACACACAGCGGGATTGTTTGTTACCATCAGAGGTCGCACGCCCATGCTTGCTAATACAATAGATGCAACGTTAACACATGGGGTTTTCAATTGAAAGGTTTAGATTGTTTTCTGACGACTGAACATGTTGAAAGGTGAAGGAAACTTAAGAAAATCACACTGAAAACGCATTTATTAATATAAACATGTAACTGGCGTTTCTATCTCTATAGTTTTAATGGACTTTTGAGACTTGCATGTTGAACATTAAGTAAGCATGTTTAACGAGATATTGACCAATTATTTAAAAGAATTATTATTTCCAGTCATTACAATTATACAGATATATCTTAAATCATTGTGGACATGTAGACTCATTTTAACTGCTCTGTAGCAGATGACTTTTGAAAACATTGTGACAAAATGAGAATTCATTGAAATGAGTACTTAATCCCTTTGCCACAATGCTTTCAGCTTTTCTCAATACTGTCCTTGATAGAGATTTAACAAGTAGATTCACGGATATGTAGCAGATAACTTTTGAAAACATTGTAACAAAAGGGGAAATTCATTGAAATGAGTGCTTAATCCCTTTGCCACAATGCTTTCAGCTTTTCTCAAGACTGTCTTTGATAGAGATTTAACAAGTAGATTCACGGATATGTAGCAGATAACTTTTGAAAACATTGTGACAAAATGGGAAATTTATTAAAATGAGTAATCAATCCCTTTGCCACAATGCGTTCAGCTTTTCTCAATACTGTCTATGATAGAGATTTAACAAGTCTATTCAGGTTCTTCATTTACGCAGTATTACATTGATTTACAAGCTGTATTAACTATTAACCCTTTCTCTCATGCTATTTCACGTCGCTACAACAGACGGCTTTTTGAACGCATCGCGACAAAAGAAGAAATAGCTAAAAACCAGCCATTTCTCCCTTTATTGCTATATTTTCAACTCTATAAAATTGTTGTACTTTCATTTTAAGGGAGTTCCCAAATATGTTCAGGTATGTTTACAAAGTCGTCTACTGTATATGTGTTGTGTGAAAGAAAGGGTTAATCAATGGCTGGAAATATTCCGATTTCTAGATTATTCTAGAAGAGTGTTTCGTGTTTGGGATTTCACTTCAGTTGTTTAAAAGTTGTTTAGAAGAAGGTCAGATTCACAATCGATTAAACGAGCCGATCTTTCTGTTTGTGTGGCCGACCCTGGTAACTCAGTCTATAGCGACGCGGGCTGTCAATCCAGGGGTTGTGAGTTCGAACCCCAGCTGGGCCAACATTCTTTCCGCCGATTGACAAAAATTACTGTGACAAGCGTCATTTGTCTTTCACCAATGGACTAACAGTCTATGTGGAAAAGCAGCCAGTTGCTTGGAAAGTATGATGTGTGGAGTTCTGGTGTGAGAAAACCAACAAATATATAAGTAGGTGAACTGGCGGACGTGATTTGACTGAAAAACTGTTGAGAACGGCGTTAAAGAATACCAAGAGTCCAAAAAAAATATTTGACCATCACAAACATTAAAGTTTGAATAAAAATGTAAGACAAAAAATAAAAAAAATAAAGTATTTTAGTATGACAAAAATCAATTTTGTTTGATTAAATTACGCTTTCGCGAGTGCGAAAACTGAAAACATACTGATTATCGATTTATATTGATGACGTCATCGGGGACCAATCGTTTCGGTTTCA
>JAUELF010248583.1:0-12040 GCA_031471495.1 Clinocardium nuttallii | reverse complement strand
ACAAAAGAAGAAATTGCACAAAACGTGCAATTTCTCCTTTTGCCACAATGTTTTCCACTTTTAGTCATAGGTTATCTGTTCAATTATAGAGATTTTCTATGTTTTGACAAAATGTGTTCAAAGTCGTCTGCTGCATAATTGTCGTATGAGGGAAAGGGTTAAATAATTGTTGTTTTCATCTATAGAGAGTTTCCACAGTATTGACAAACTGTTTTCAAAGTTGTCTTCTGAAGATTTGTTGAATATGGAAAAGCGTTTACTATTTTTTACCAGGAACCAGTCTTCAGAATACTGTCAGATACATACATGTCATAAATACTACATTTAAGCTGTGCTATGCAAAATCCAACTTTTGTGCAGTTGTAAAACGGTGTTGATCCAGATCAATCTGCGTATATGCATGTAGTTTAACCTTGCTTGTCTTGTTCACAAAGTACCAGTAATCGCATATTTAACGCTTTCCGACATAAAACAAATCTGCAGCAGATGACTTTGAAAACATCTATGAGATTGAAGAAAACCTCTATAAACAAAGGTATTATCATTGAAAAGAAATAGAAACATTGTGGCAAAAGGATTACGAGCAATTTCTTCTTTTGACACTATGTTTTCAAAATGCGTCTATATGTGAGAAAGAGTTGCATGGGTTTGTAAGCAGATCTTTTATCTACACTTATCATAGATAGCCTTAAACTCTTTTTTCCTGTACCACCACTCATATAGATATATTAAAATAGTTTTTCTATTCTCATAAATTTTATTGTCCACCTGATGTGATATTTGTAGAATTGTCTGCTTTTACAAAATAAAAGGGGATTTTTTTTAAACAATAACCTTTGTCCATCTGTAGACATATTTCTACACCTCTGCAGACAACTTTTTAAAACATTGTGCCAAAAGCATAATTTGCTCATAACTAACAATTTATCCTTTCGCCACACTGTTTTCAACAAATAAACTTTCCATTTTTTTGCCTAGATGTTTTCAAAGTCGTCTGCTGCAGAATTGTTGTATGTTAGAAAAGGGGTAAGAAAAGTGTACATTCTGGCAATTGGGGATATTTCCTCCTTATCCTATAGAATGCTTTCAAACATCCTTAGCGTTTAATCCTTTCCCTCATATAGACACTTTCTGACGCCTCTGCAGCAGACAGCTTTTTGAAAACAGTGACGTTAGAAGAAATTGCTTGTTTTGAGCAATTTCTCCTTCTGCTACACTGTTTTCCACTTTTAGTCACATGTTATCCATTCAATTATAGAGATTTTCCATTTTTTTGACGAAATATGTTCAAAGTCGTCTGCTGCAGGGTTGTTGTATGAGGGAAAGGGTTAATTGATGATCTGTAACTGGTACAGAAATATATTATCAATTCAGTTTTAATGTTGTTTACATTTGGTTTAGATCTTTATTTACAATAATAAATGTTTTTCTTTATTTGATTTTTATTGTTTTTTGGTAGTTAAAAAGAAAATACTTGGTTGCAAAACAAACAAATATTCAAGAAAACAACATTTTATTTGTATTTTGTTAAAATTTCACAACAAATAGGACAAAAGTCAGTAAAAATGAAGTGAACAGATACATATATGAACACTCCACAGGGATTTCCTTATATTAACCCTTGCTCACATACTGCAGCCGACAATTTTGAAAACATCTAAGCAAAACTATGTTGAATCTCTCTAAATGTAAGCTAAGTTATTAAATAAAGTTGAAAACACTGTGGTAAATGGAAAAATTGCCCATAATGAGCAATTTCTCCTTTTTCCTCACACTTTTCAAACAATGTCTGCTGCAGATACACCTTAGCAAGTAAGAAAGGGTAAACTTATCGCGATACAGATGACATTTGATGCCTCCAACATTTCTTGAATATTTACACGATAATTACGATACCATCTACCACACATAAAAAATATCTTGATATGGAAAATCTGAAAACATTGTGGAAGTTATTTCTCCTTTCCTTTTGTCATCGATGTATACATGCAAACAATCATGTAATACTTTCGGTTTCTCCTCTACAGAGCTCCGGAATACAGTATTATACTTCATCATAAAGGTTAGATGCATTTCAAAATATGGTATTCTTTGATAGAAAATCTAAATAATTGTTTATCAGGTTGAAAACATTGTGGACACATTTTCCAATTCATCCACAATGCTTCATTCTGTCTTTTATTGCAGCAGATATTAGGTATTTTTTCTTTTAAATACTTTAATTAGTCCTCCCTATAGTCTATATGCTAACCTTTTACCTAATACAGATAACTTTAGAAAGCTTGTGAAAACTGGCGACATTAGTCTATCTATCTATCTATCTATCTATCTTTAAAACTTACAATTTTCTAAAAGCAGCAAGTTAAAAAAAGAATTATAAAGAATAATGTTAACACTTTCCCAGATACAACAAATCTGCAGCAGGTGATTTTGAAAACATATTAAAACGATTTGAAAATATTGTTGCATCAAAAGGAGTCCTATCTCATTATGCAGATGCATCTACATGTGGGAAAGGGTTAAACTAGACAATTCCTACAGTAATACTACTTGTATCCTTCTTCCCAAGTCAAAGGTTATACTCTCATATTTCTCAAAAAGCTGTTTGCTTTAAAATCGTCTCAGAAAATTATTATTACATCAATAAACCTGCAGCAGACAACTTTAAAATTATCCACTTGAAAATTTAGAAAAACTCAATAAATGATGGTATGATTATTTTATAGAGTTGAAAACATTGTGGCAAATGGAGGAATTGCTCATGATGAGCGATTACTCCTTTTGTCACAATGATTTCAAAGATAGTCTGCTGCGGAGGCGTCACAAAGCGTCTATATATGGGAAAGTTTTAACAAACCTCGATCTTACCTACAGAGCTAGAAAAGTTTGCATTATACGTTATGCATTTTTTATATCAAATTGAAATATTGCGAAGAAAACTACAGTAATATAATTTATTAAATAGTCCATCATGAAATAAACATGATATTAGCCTCCCGTAGAGCTGTCCGTGTTGCACTGTTTATAGAACTCGTTTATAGAATCCAACTGTTTCTCCCGCAGCCAGATATGGGGCCTTTTATCCTTCACAAAGTCGATAGCTTGTTCCGGTGTCCAACCATGTAACTGAAATCAAGACAAATATTACGATAGGACTTGTACATGATAATTTGGGGTTTTAACCCCTTCCCACATACAGTTAATCTGCAGCAGACAACTTGTAAAACATCTTTTCAAAAATGTGAAAAATCTCCATTAATGACAATTAAATTATTGAATAGAGTTAAAAACATTGTGGCAAATGGTGAAACTGCTCATCATGAGGATCTCCCCTTTGCCACAATGTTTTTAAAAGTCATCTGCTGCAAAGGCGTCCGAAAGTGTCTATATGTGGGAAAATGTTTAATGCATCTGCATACAGTGAAGACCAAGATCAGCCAGTGCTACCACAGTCTCACCAGTCTTGACCATCTGCAGATATGTTACATCTTAACCCTTTCCCACATGCAACAACTCTGCAGCAGACATCACTTTGAAAACATACAAAAAAAAAATTGGGATACTCACTTTAAATGAAAGTTCTTGAAACGAGTTTAAAACATGGTGACATAAGAAGAAATAACTTGTTTTGATCAATTTCTTCTTTTGTCGCCATGTTTTTAAAAAGCCATCTGCTGCAGAGGCATCAGAAAGCGTCTATATAAGGGAGAGGGTTACTTAATGTATCTTAAACCTTTCTTACCAGCAGACACATTTTAACACAATTGCAGCAGATGACTTTTGAAAACATTGTGGCCAAAGGTAAAATTGCTCATGATTGTTTTCAAGTTTATTTAACAATTAAGCTATCTTTTATGCAGATTTTTGAGGTTTTTGTCACCATATTTTCAAAGTCGTCTGCTTCAGAATTGTTGTAGGTGGGAATGGGTTAAATAGATAAGAGGTTGGTTCTCATTCATTTAAATTCCTTATGAAAATTGTTGATACATTGAATAAGATGCTTTACAAAAGCAATCTATTTTTCTTTATTCCTTTCTGATATATTTGTTTTGTAATATATTTAAGTGCTATTATATACTACAGTTTTGAAAAATAATATAATTATACCAAGTTTTGTTTAAAAATCTCTTTGTCTATCAATCAACTTTTAAAGATGTAAATAATAAACACAGAAGTGACTGTATATAGATGTAATATATACATTGAGCATGAGAATCAAAACTGTCGCGATTGTCTTTAAGAGTAAAACACAGGGTTGTAAAATAAATGGAGGAATGTTTAACCTTTTCCCACATACAACACATTTGGAGCAGACGACTTTGAAAACATAGTGACAAAAACATGAAAAATCTCCATTAAAGATAGATTAATTTTTAAATAAAGTTGAAAACATTGTCTTCTGCTATTGCGTCAAAATGCGTCTGCAGGTGGGAAAGGTTTAATATAGAGGCAGTGTGAGCTGGCTGTCAATCCTTGACAAACATTCTTTAGGTCAATTTGACAAGTGTCATTTGTCTTCCACCAATGGACTACCAGTCTATGTGGAAAAGCAGCCAGTAGTTCAGAAAGATTTGGGTGGTGTACTGGTGTGAGACAGCTAAGATACACATGGAAAGATGAACTGGCCGCTGTGATATGATTGAACAAGAGCGCCAGTATCGTTCCACTGTCATTAGGCAAAATTTAAATCACTATTACCATATAATGCAAAACAGTGCCGTCCCCTAGTGGCCATGTTTTTCTAGCAATCAACGTTGCTTGCAAGAATCTGGCACCCAAGGATAATTTTCAACAAAACTATTTTGAAATCAGCAAGACAGAAATAGCAACCTCCCTGCTGGTTGCCATCTTCTGCACCAATCAATGGCTTGAAGGAACTTCATAGAGCATTTCTAATGATGGCCTTGGATCACCTTATATGACATGATTTGTTATGCCAACCACAGTAAATTGTTTTCGACCAATCATTATGGCTTGAAACAAATCTAGTAGAGGGTCCAAAGGAATATTTCTATTAATTATGTGCAAATTGACCAGAGATTTATTGAGGAGAAGAATTTTAAAGTTTTCACATAAGCCATAAAAGTTATGTTTCACAACCCACCAACATGGCTTAAAAGAAGCTGATATAGAGTCACCCAAGGAACTTTTCTACAAAACAATCTGCTTGTTACTTTTGGAGGAGACGTTTTAACCAAATCACAATAGGGCAAAATAGCCCCGACCCCTGGCAACCATGTTTTTTCGATCAATCAACATGGCTTGAAGGAATCTGACAGAGAAACAACAAATCTGCAAAAACAAACAACTTTGAAATCGTCTTGGCAAAACATGGACAATCTCTTCAAATGAAAGAGAAATTATTGAAAAAATTGTTGCAAAAGAAGACATTTTGCCACAATGTTTTTTCAAGTTTGTCTGCTGCATAGGTCTTGGAAAGGGTTTAATGTGGAATAATCCAAAATATACATGTTAATAGATTAAATGCGGAATAGCATTTTATTTGATATTTGAAATTACTTTAATTTTTAGTTGATATTTTTATAGTTTTTTATAGTCTTTGATGGCATCTGAGAAAAACATTGGAACATATGGAAATTTGAAATTATTTATTTGATACAGAATTGTAAACATAATAAGAAAAGGAAAAGATACTTATACAATCTCATTTTCCCACAATGTTTTTGAAAGTGATCCTCTGCAGAAGCATCAACAGTCATTTGTATGTGGAAACAGATGTAGCAATTAAATAGTCTGTGAATAAAATCCTACTTTGACTAGATAGCATGCGACAACAGTGGTACTTCGGGTCCGACCAGCTTTACAGTGGACATATACGCTGTCTTTGCTTTCTCTGTGTTGGAGGATAAACTCCACAGCCTTTGTTATGTTCTCCTGGCTTGGACTGGCTGTAAAATCCACTGTAGGAATCTTTAATTGAGTTATACCATGTTCTTTCCATTCCTGTAATTAATAAGGACTGTCTTAACCCTTTCCCACCTGCAGACGCAATAGCAGCTGACATCTTTTAAAACAGCAATTTCTCCTTTGGCCACAATGTTTTCAACTTTTTTCACAGTAATTATACCTAAATAGATATTTTCCATATGTATCAGTAGACATTTTCACATATTTACTGTATGTGGGAAAGGGTAAACCACTTTCACCTTTGCAAATGCATTTACAGTAGACGATGCCCATTTCTCCTTTCGCAAAAATGTTTTTAACTCTATTTTATAATTACACTATCATTTATCAAAAGTTTCAATATCTTTTTCTACATGTTTCCAAAGTCTTCTGTTGAAGATGTGTTGTATTTCTGGAAAGGGTTAAACAAGCTTGCTTGACGAAGGGTTCAAGTATTTATCTGATAGTATATATGTAATATGTTATAAAATTTGTTTGTTGTTGATAAGAAGTTTCTGTAGGGTTCAAAAACAAATACACATTAACAGTTACACACTGATTAAATATATTTCATTTTAATTCATCAAGTTGTAACATTGGTCTAATGACCTCAACGATGTGAATAGTTTCAATCCATATCTATAAACACAACTTTTCTAGATGAATAAATTGATTATCTGAAAAGTAGAAATTGCTTACTCAGTGAGCCATTTCTCCTTTAGTCACAAATGTTGTTTTTTTTAACCCTTACCTACTTGTAGACGCTTTCTGACGCCTCTGCCACAGATGACTTTTGAAAACATTGTGACTAAAGGAGAAATTGCTTAAATGAGCAATTTCACCTTTTGCCACAATGTTTTCAACTTTTTTCAATAATTATACTTTCATTTTTAGAGATTTCCATCTTTTTGCATGATTGCTTTCAAAGTAGTTTGTTACAGATTTGTTGTAAGTGGGTAAGGGTTAAAGGTGCCTACTGCAGAGGATAAATTCACAGAGAATATCCTATATATCTTTATAAAGGATGCAAAGTTTACATACCTCCTTTGTGTTAACAAATGTTGTCAATTCCCACTCCTCATTTAATGTTACAACACCTTTCACATTTTCTTCTGTCACAAACTAAGGAATAAATGGAATGAAAAATAATTAATGCAGTGAATTGGCTTCAGAAGCAAAATGTCCTGTATTTCTCTATTTCTCTATTTCGTCCCCAGCTTTCTGTGTACATGGAACATTCTCCATGATTACATGTACAAATATAAGCTGGATGTTCACCTTCCGTTTGCTTGAATAATATTATGACAAATCCAATACAAGCAAGACAGGAAAGGGTTCACTAATGGTTACCATTTCCCAATTGTCCATGAGTTTTATGTTGTTATGTGCGCATTGTGCGGATACCGCACATTTCAACTTATTCATTTTCTGCCATGGAATTAAATACCTAGCCTACAGAGAACATTTATCTTTCTTTCTCGTAATTGGCAATGAGTTGTTTGATGATCATCATTATAAACTTGAAGTTCATGTAAAATAAACACAATAATGTTCAAAGGAATACAATGTACATGATTATTTCACTTGCCAATAAGTAAGTAAATGAAAGCAATAAGGGGAAGCAATTGCCAATAAGTAAGTAAATGAAAGCAATAAGGAGAAGCAATTCCTATGTGTTTCCAAACAAAGGGACGATGCAGACTGTTCCCCGTGTAAAAACCAATCAATGAGCCTCATCTTACCAAAATAGATCTCCGGTCTTAACGTTCTCCGTCTTCATTTGTATCGTAACTTGGGATCTTTATATCTTTCAAGATTTGCATAATATAATTATACATTGTCATACAGCTAATTGGGATGCACTTAAAAACAAATTGTCAGAAGATGCATTAAGGTCTATAGGTCAAATTACGCCAAAAAACATCTCCGCCCATGGAGATCTCCAGCCAATTTGTCACTAAAAAACCTTTGTTGGCGTAAAAATGAGTGTCTACATTCCCCAGAATGCAAGCAGCAATGCATAAATGACACTGAATTTATATTCATTCTTAATATGTGTAGGATGCACTGGATTAATTTTATCATTTTGAGTACTTTGACTTTGTTTGATTGATTGTTTCGTGCTTCACGCTATTTTCAACAATGTTTCAGTTATATCATGCTGTTTCCCGGGAAAGTTACCAGTACAACTGGTCCATGTGACACCAGCCAGTCTGTCCTAATGCTAACCCCGCAACCTCAAGCGCTAAGGAGGGCAGCCATTACTACCATTTTTAAAGTATTTGGTGTGACCTGGCTGGGGATTGACCCAAACACTCAAGGCGGATGCTCTACCACTACACCACCTAGTTGGTAAACTTGTGAGAAAGTAGAGAATGAAAAACTTTAAAGCTTAGAGGTCAACTCTTTTCAATGATATACAGTGTTCTACTTGTGAAATGCTTAGAAAGTGTGAAAATTGAGGGTTGAAACTGGTTGATTCACATGGAAACAAAGAAGGAATTTATTTTGTGTATTGTGACCTATATAACCAGCACAGGCTCATAAATTCACAGACAATACTTCCCCTGAATCTCTATATAGTCATGAATATATATACACAAACATATACATGCACATATACCCAAGGCAGCTCTGAAAGTATACAGTATTAGTTTACCTATGGAAAAACTGGTGAGACTGTGCTGCAAACAAGTCAACACTGCATGCAGATTCAAAAACTTAATTGATAAAAAGGACAAAACACTAAACACAACTAGGAGGTATGAAAAGCCTTACCCATTTTGTCATTCCTCTAAATGGTAAAGCGCCAAGAAGTACAGTTTCATCAATTCTGTCGTACCATTTTCTGCTGGTGACTTTAGTCATCATGACATTGTAGAACAGAGTCGGATAGAAGGCAATCTTGTTGATCAGGCTCATGATTTCAACTGAAGATCCAATTTAGTCTCATATAATACTAAATTGCAAATGCCTTTAGTAGTCGTATGATTATGCGTTTATGTAATATTTAATAATTTAAAATTGGGAGATGTTCATTTACCACACACATATGCTTAGATCCATGTTAAATCTGACACGATGTTAGTTTCAATTGCCAATTTTTAGAGGTTAGCATGAAAATCCGATCACATTAACATAAATATTTTTGAGAAACAATTAAAATCAATTTAGTAAACAATGTAAGAATATTGGCATGTGTTTCCGTGTAGCTGTCTGCGCTCTAAACCGTGTTAACAACAATTAAACCTTGAAATTGACAGTAATTGCCACCGGCAAAACATTGACAAGGTAAATGGCGACTTTTGAAACAGGGGAGGTAACTTTTCAAATATACTAATGTTGGGTATATTATTAATATTTGCTTTTGTCAAGCAGACGACGTATTCAATGTATAATTCTTATTCCACTTCTCTCAAAATTGTTTTTAGACTTACACAAAATGAGACTTTGACAAGAAAAAAAGAGTAGAATTGTTTGTTGTGTTAAGCCCTACTCCAATTCTTGACCCAATGGAAAGTGCAGACTTTAGTGGGTTAGCCCATAAAGAACGCACACATGTAGATACAGGATGTGTGTCTGGACTCAATTCCATCAACCATACTTAGCGCTAAGTAATAATTAAATATTTAAAAACATATTTCAACACGATTAAAAATGTAAAAATATTAAATTTCTTACTAAATATTGATAGTCAGCAAGGCAACTAGTTATCTTAACTTAGTCATTTACTTACATGCATTCCATCATTCATGTTTTACAAAATACTATGGAAACACATATGAAAACATATTGTATTAAGTGATTACTTGCCGCTAAGTAAGGTTGGAGGAATTGGACCCTGTGTGTCTTAACTGTAGGCCTATATCGGATGCTCATGGGATAACGAATTTTCTTGTTGAATCTAAAGATGAATCAAATAGCCCTTCTTTATGTAATAATTGACCCTGACAACGGGTCTAATTGATACATTATTTGAATGTATTTGTTATCTCTTTTTGTTTGTATAGGCACTTAATCTATGTAAATACTAAAATGTTTATAAAATAGCCCGAACATCAATAAATCTACCCTTTAGCGTGTCGGAACCTTGGTGTTTTTGTCATACACATTTTTACTTCACGGACCTTTTATAAACCGATGATCTTAAATTTCTTCCCGGTAGCTTGGGATAGTCCAAGAGATAACCACAGACTCTAGGTATAACTACGTCTACGGTCGAACTGAGGTATAGTGCGATCTAGTTGCAGGCGTCTGAATTTTTTCCTTTGAGAACATTTTGAAAGAGGTCGTGTTAAGCTACTACAAATCGTATGGTTCAAGTACACCCATAATGATAATTAAGTCTCAGATTTTGTTTGAGACAATTTGTAAAACAAACACACAAGACCTTCTTGTATGAAATTGTGCCCATTTTTTGAAAATAAAAATATAGGACGCTTTGAACTAATGCAAAACAATTTCCAAGTCTGATGCAATCTAGCGTATGTATAGTGTAGGTCTAGTATGGTATAATGCAAGTATACTGCAGGTCAAGTGCATGTCTAGTACGGGTAGAGTGCGGTATATAGTGTAGGTCTAGTACGGGTAGAGTGCGGTATATAGTGTATGTCTAGTGCATACTTAGTATAGGTCTAGTGCGGTCTAATGCAAGTCTAGTGCAGGTCTAGTGCATATTTAGTGTAGGTCTAGTGCGGTCTAATGCAAGTCTAGTGCAGGTCTAGTACGGGTAGAGTGCGGTCTATAATGTAGGTATAGTGCATATTTAGTGCGGTCTAGTGTAGGTCTAGTGTAGGTCTAGTGCATATTTAGTGTGGTCTAGTGTATGTCTAGTGTAGGTGTAATGCGGTCTAATGCAGGTCTAGTGTAGGTATAGTGTAGTGTATGTCTATTTTAGGTCTAGTGTAGGTCTAGTGCAGGTCTAGTGCGGTCTTGTGCATGATTAGTACAAGTCTGGTATATGTCGAGTGCAGATCCTATCGGGTGTAGTGTAGATCCTATCGGGTCTAGTGCAGATCCTAGAGGGTGTAGTGCATGTCTAGTGCAGATCCTAGCGGATGTATTGCACGACTAGTGCAGATCCTAGTGGGTGTAGTGTATGACCAGTGCAGATCCTAGCGGGTGTAGTGCATGACTAGTGCAGATCCTAGTGGGTGTAGTGTATGACCAGTGCAGATCCTAGCGGATGTAGTGCATGTCTAGTGCAGATCCTAGCGGATGTAGTACATGACTAGTGCATATCCTAGCGGGTGTAGTACATGACTAGTGCAGATCCTAGCGGATGTAGTGCATGACTAGTGCAGATCCTAGCGGATGTAGTACATGACTAGTGCAGATCCTAGCGGGTGTAGTGCATGACTAGTGCAGATCCTAGCGGATGTAGTGCATGACTAGTGCAGATCCTAGCGGGTGTAGTGTATGACTAGTGCAGATCCTAGCGGGTGTAGTACATGACTAGTGCAGATCCTAGGTGGTGTAGTGCAGGTCTAGTTCAGATCCTAGCGGGTGTAGTACAGGTCTAGTGTAGATCATAGCAGGTATAGTGCAGGTGTAGTGCAGATCCTAGGGGGTGTGGTGCGGACCCTAGAGGGTGTAATGCAGATCCTATCGGGTGTAATGCAGACCCTAGAGGATGTACTGCAGATCCTAGCGGGTGTAGTGTATGTCTAGTGCAGATCCTAATGGATGTAGTGCAAGTCTAGTGCAGATCCTAGCGAGTGTAGTGCACGACTAGTGCAAATCCTAGGGATGTGGTGCGGACCCTAGAGGGTGTAATGCAGATCCTAACAGGTGTAGTGAATGTCTAGTGAAGATCCTAACGGGTGTAGTGTATTTCTAGTGCAGATCCTAGCGGGTGTAGTGCATGTCTAGTGAAGATCCTAGGGGGTATAGTGCAGATCCTATCGGGTCTAATGCAGATCCTAGTAGGTGTAGTGCAGATCCTATCGGGTCTAGTGCAGATCCTAGCGGGTGTAGTGCATGTCTAGTGCAGATCCTAGCGGATGTAGAGCATGTCTAGTACAGATCCTAGCGGGTCTAGTGCAGATCCTAGCGGGTGAAGTGCAGATCCTCTCGGGCCTAGTGCAGATCATAGCGGGTGTAGTACATGTCTAGTGCAGATCCTCGCGGGGGT
>JAUELF010248572.1:0-12041 GCA_031471495.1 Clinocardium nuttallii | reverse complement strand
CAGCTTTGGTCATATCACGGCGGTCAGTGCACCTACCCATGTTTTCCTGGCTTACCCACACCAGTACTTACACAGCAATTTCTCCTTTTGCCACAATGTTTTCCACTTTTAGTCATAGGTTATCCATTTAATTTACCATATTAAGAGATTTTCCATTTTTTGGCCAAAAATGTTCAAAGTTGTCTGCTGCAGAATTGTTGTATGAGGGAAAGGGTTAATATGTTAAAAGTTAATTTCCGAAAGCACATTTTATTTCATTTGTATAATATTATAATCTTATCTTACTAAAATCGGACCAAAATACTGAGCTTGCGACCCATTACATTTAACATTTATGAGCAGGTGTTCATTTTTCTTACCACGAATTTGCATGTTACAAAACGGTTTCTTTAAATTATAATTAATAATTATATTGATTTTACTCCCTGTAATACCTACCAGTTATGTAGGTGACAATTTGATTGGCTTACATAAAGGTCAATCTGAGATGACCTTTAGTAGGCAGTCCTCAGATATTTTAGAGCAATTGTTAATGTATAGAAGTTTAGGTCTGGTTTTAGTGAGATATAATAGTAATACAATGAAATTATAGTATATTTAACACTGCTTTCATTGTTTTTAGTTTGCCTTGAACGTCGGTATAGATTTCCATTCACCTGAAGAATTTTTTATAGGATACCCGTCCAGTAAGTTCCAGCTACCTCAATTTGATCCTGTAAGTATTGTGTACTTGTCAATATTAGAACTAGATAAGGGCCTGTTTCATTTTTAACCCTTTCCCCCATATAGATGCTTTTTGAGGCCTCTGCAGCAGACAGCTTTTTGAAAACAGTGACAAAACGTGCAATTTCTCCTTTTGACACAATGTTTTCCACTTTTAGTCATATGTTATTCATTCAATTATAGAGATGTTCGATGATTTAACAAACTATGTTCAAAGTCGTCTGCTGCAGAATTGTCGTATGAGGGAAAGGGTTAAAAACACGGGCAATAATATAGAATCTCTCTGTAAATGAAAGTTTTCTTGTTGAAAACATTGTGACAAAAGGAGATCTGAGATGGGAAAGGGTTTTAAAACGCATATTTGAAAATATTTATATAAACAGTCCTTGAACTGAAGGTTCAGGATTAGGTACGGTTCGAGAACAGGGACCTGTACGATAAATGAATAAGTTAAAAATAAAAAAAGATAATAAAACAAATGTAAGGATGTTAATAAGACCATCAAACAAACATAATTATGTCAACTTTATATCTAGAACATTGTAAACAACCACATCATGTGACATGGAAAAGGTGATTAAGAAATGGACAGAAGTTCTAACAAAAGTATTTTTGAAGTTTCTTACACATTTTAACTCCCACTAGAGTCTGAAAACAGAATGCCTTTGATGTAACTCTTTCCCTCGTACGACAATTCTGCAGCAGACGACTTTGAACATATTTTATCAAAAAATTGAAAATCTCTATAATTAAATGAATAAACCTATGTCTAAAAGTGGAAAACATTGTGGCAAAAGGATAAATTGCATGTTTTCGAAAAGCCGTCTGCTGCGGAGGCGTCAGAAAGCGTCTATATGAGGGAAAGGGATAAGGGACCAGTTCTACCAGTAACATATCCAGGAAACCCCATGATATAAGCGAAAATATTTTGAAGGCGACGTAAAACATCATAAAATCTAACGTATATTGACTAGCCCTTTGACAGTAATTTCATCAATTTCTACGCGTACCTTGTTTATGGTATTTGTAGGTTTATATTGATATTTATAAATCAACCGTAAGACTTACATGTACGTGGACAATTTGAACAATAAGGATGAAATATCTCGGTAACCTTTCCCTAGTTTTGAATGATATGAACACATGTAACGCGACATTCGTCCTCGTAGCTATATAGGGATCATATCCATTGACTGTCTGTCTAACAAACAACAACTATGCAGCAGATGACTTTGGAAACATGTGGATAAATATATATAAATGAGAATATTTTTACTAAAAAGTGAAAACATTGTTGTAACAGGAGAAATCGCTTGTTTTGTGCAATTTTCTTCTTTTGTCACAATGTTTTTAAAAGTCGTCTGCTGCAGAGGCGTCGAAAACGTCCATATGTGGCAAAGGGTAAAGCCAATACACGAAGGATCACTGATCCCTCGAAAACGTCTATACTTCGAATATATCTACGAGCCCCTTTCGACTTCGATTTGTCGCGAATTTACCGTTCATCTTAACCCACATACAACAAATCTGCAGCAGACGACTTTGAAAACCTTAAAAATAATAACGTGAACAATCTCCATAAATGGGAGTAAAATTATTAAATAGAGTTGAAAACATTGTGTGGCAAAAAAAGAAATTTCTCGTTTTGAGCAATTTCTTCTTTTGCCACAATGTTTTTCAAATTCATCTGCTGTATATTCGTCAAAATGCGTCTACAAATGGGAAAGGGTTAAAGGATGAGCAAACCTTATTTAAAGTCGCAGGTATCAGATATAAACAGGTTTCGGAGCTTGCAAACATATAAAATGAAGTAAATCAGGATAATGGATACTAGAAGTATCATATCTTATTGTGTATTTTACTCTTTAAAAGGCTATATTGGGAGATAACGAAAGCTCTTTAGGGATACAAAATGGCTTTCAACTCTTTAAAACTCCCCTATAATGTTATTTTATGATCGACTATTTGACCAATTTCCGGGTTTATCAAATTATTCCGTCGAAAATATCCAAACAATACATTTGTTTTACGAGAACTAATACAGTATACTTATTATTTTATTATCATTTACTTAATGAACTCCGTCTGATAGTATGATGTACATTATATCATGCTTTATTCTAAATGGAAGGGAAGTAAACTTGATTCAATATGATGAATTGTACCCATATCCCACTGAAGTCCAGCAACTGTAATTCACGGATCGGAATAATTTGAACAAACTTAGTGGGTTGTCACACAAGGAACAATTGTGTCATCTTATTTAAAATTGGGCCAGTACTCTTTGACGATAATAATTTCAAAGTTTTGGCACTTTTCCTTTTTTTCGATTGAGAAGGAGTCACAGTTCTACATGGAATTTTATTAGTTAAATAGTTCTGAAAGAGGACCATCAAAGAAATATTGCTGTGGAACTTCATGAATATTGGTCCAGTGGTTTCAGAAGATATTGTTTAAAATCAATTGTGGACAGTGAGTGATCACAGTTCGACACAGACTATGTTTTGCAACATAGACTTTCTGACCCCATTGAAGCAGACGACTGTTATGTAACCAATTTCTACTTTTGCACATATTTTCAACTTTATTAAATAATTGTTCCTTCGATTAAAGATAAAGATTCCATATGTTAAACTAAATGTTTTCAAATACGCAGACAAACTTCCTATGAAACACGCACTTACATATCATGAAATGTATTAAAGTATAGTTAATAATAATTGTTTCCTGGTTAAATGTACCCGTACCTCAATGCATCACTTATTGAACGAACACACTAGTAATGTGTAATATAAGAAAGGAAAACGGTCGGTATCGTCTAGTCCACAAGTTCTTATAAAAGTAAAACGATCGCTTCTCGTTTCTTTTTGTAATTAGCATGGTTCGATATAAATATAACAGCTGGCCACCGCCAATCAATGTAGGTGATAAATCAATCATCGGTGTAAATTCAATTTCTCGGACTGCTATAATAGATTGTGATCATAAAATATTTAAAGAGTGAGATAGTAAAACTGTTTTCAAGCTTTCGCTTAGCTATTTCTTACAGGCCATGTGTCAAATTGAACATATTTTCAGCAACATCATATGTTTACTACATTCCAAAAGAAATATGACTACCAAATTATTATTCCTCTATTAAGCTCATGCAAACGACACGACAGAAAATCAACCGTAGTTATTTGGTCAAGAGTACCTAAATCTCTATCTCTATGATGGGGGACGTGCACGCGCATTTATGTATACATGTATTTGGGTCCTTCTAATAAGTGCTGTACAGATATGTACGTCCTTACGTTCTGTCTTTGTTAAGCTTAAATATGCCGTATGAAAGCTACTGTGAATAAGGTGTTACCAGTGTACAACCATATTAAACTATGTGATTATACACGAACGTCTTGATCTGAATTGGTCGCAGATGCATTTAAGTTGATTTTCGGAGAGAACTGCTTTGTTAATCAAATGAAGAAACGATTGATACTCCAAAACCAATCCTTACGCGCCCTATAAACATTTAAATCAAGACCGAAACCGTAACAAGATGTTAGATGACTAATTGATACTAATTATGTATTTCCAAGACTAACTTCCCTGTATTGGTAGTCAGCCTTGTTATGTTAAAAATACGTTGAAACATTTGAGCAGACACTTTGATGAATCGTCGGCATAATAGTGTACTCCGTCTTTAGCAAGTTGATGTAAGAGAACATATAGAAGTCATTTTTTGCAACACTTGTCGCACTTGCCATCTCTAAAATCAAGTTTAATTAAGACGAAACAAAATATGGCAAATGAAGATATACTTTTCTTATTACAAAATCCTGGAGCAGATAATTTTGAAAACATCTTAACAAAATATGAAAACATCTCTATACATTAAATGGTTAAAATCGAATATAATTGAAAAGGTGAGATTGGTCAGTGCGTTCAATATCTCCTTCTGCTACATTATTTCGAACGTTATCACCCCATATATTTGTTGAAACATGTCTGCTTTTGGGGAAAGTTTCTGTTCCGTGGACTCATTTTAGCCTGTGTTCATATATGTTCGAGTCAAACTGTTCTTTTCTCAATTCGTCCATACTTAATACATGTATCGAGTAATACTATTGATTTTCACAACTATACCAGTATCTCTTTCAGCACCGACCTTTCTAAAGTAGACTCTTCCGTGATCAATCTCGGTCCGTGGTTTATGTAACCAGAGCTGTGTACTTTTGGTGATAGCTAAAAGGCAAACCATGCTGAGGAATCTCGTTATGAGCTGTCTCATCCGAATCTGTATTGTTTGCAATAAACATCAATATTGAAAGTCATGAAAATGTACACACTTTGGCCTACTGGGTATGTCTACCCGGTACAAATGAAGCATAAACGATCAATATTTAGATGCTTATGGTACTGCAACGTGATTTCATCCCAGAAGTACGATACTAATATTTCAAGACGACTTTTGAACAGTTTTAAAACGTTGACTATACCATCTATTTCCTGCAGTTCAGAACCTTTATAAATGATGATGAAATAAGACTATCACCGAGCAGCCACATCTCGGACACAGTGACACACACTTTTAAAATATATCACCTATACATATAATATACTTAAATCAGTTACTTTTCTATTAATGGGATCAAATTTGGTACATACGGAAACAACCGTAAAATCCATGCAATGCTAGTGAAAATTTAATACGACACAAGTGGTATTTTCATTGGTCAATGGGTTTAGGTTATTAACGATATGTTATTATTTGTGTTATTTTAAAAGTCATTTGAGTTGCTTATGGTCAACACACCATTCGACTAAGGGTTTATTCTTTGCACTTTCAAATGAGTTTTATTTACAATAACAAGTAAACTAATCGTTAGACATACTGAACGAATAACTTATCGACATGGTATGCTATTTTAAACAAATACGTTAATGAACGGGTAAACGTAAAGAAGTACCTAAATATTTACAAAGTTCAGACTTGACATATTATTTACAGCAGAAATTCTTGAACGGACGAGAAATGTTGATTGGAATATGTCTGAGCCGCGTCTAGCGACTTTGGGTCTAAATTCATCTGCATTCAGTGGAGGCCTCAGGCGAGACTAATGCGAGCGTGTACATCCACACAGTCTAACCAGAGCCTTCCTCATATCAATACTGTTCTATATATATATTGATCAGTGAATGTTCTGGCAAACACCACGGAAGTGCAATCCAACTAGGGTTTCTTTGCCAATATAATTCTAAATGTTTATGCGCCGAATATCATTAAGACCTAACATCGCAAGACGCGACACTTCACTGACACCAATGATTTGCATTCTCAGTTTTAAGGCATGATAGTAAATGGTCGTTAATGCATTCCAAATACACCGTATGTAATGTCCAACTGATCAAGCTAATCGGGCTCTAAACTGTTCGTTTAGAAGCTCCCGTCTTCAGGTTAAAATCCTTACAAAATACAAGCTAATCGAACTTAACAATTGCTGAATTTGTTCGGGAATATTGAACACCAGAATGAGCAGTGTGTTCGTGGTCTAGTTCGCTCGTTAATTATAAATATAATCACATATTTGAGGAATTGAATAACTGTGTACAGTGCATGGTAATCGAACCCTACATACAAAACCAAAATATGACAAATATCCTCGATTATTATAATAACCGGATATCTGATATTTTACACTCGTATTGCACGCGTTGGTTTTGACACGTTTTCATACAATGATTTACCTACAAAGGTACATTTTGATTCCCTTTTAAAAGCGTCAAATATTTTATGAAATAACTATATAAGACGATTTGAAATTAGAAACATTAGGCTAAAATACCCAGGCGAAGACTAATGCAAATTAACATTCATCAGTTGAGCCCGTGCATGGGACAATGTGCAGCAGTTAATAACAACATAGATCAAGATGAATTTGTCCATCCGCACAGTCTGATCAAGATATACACTATTCACATATTACTTACACAAGTGTAGGAGAAGATTCTGTCATCTTGTGTTGATTATGATCAGACTGTGCAGGTGACGACAACGATCTTAACCTACACTGCTCAGAAGTGCAAGTTTATACCTTTTCTCGTTTACTGGCTCATTTATCCTTCTTTAAAAAGCCTTATTAACATAAAGATCGTATATGTTACGGTAATTAACATAAACCACCCATCAGCCACAGATCACCAGCTCGACCCAAGGTCATTAGGGTTAAAATAGCGCCGCCAGTGGTACACTAGTGTTGAATATTAACACTTATAGCGATATATAATTACTGAGGAGTCAATGATAATCAATAAAATTCGGATATCCTCGGGAGATAATTACAATTGAACCGTCCCGCGAGAAAACCAACATTATGGCATCTGCGTAATGTATCGACCATATCAGCCCGTGCGGTCCGCGCAGACTGATCCGGGCCAACACATTCCGTCTCAGGGGGAAAGAGGTATAAAGTAATTATTCCTGAAACAGAAAATCCATAGAAGACAAGAGTATTTCCAGTAAGCCTGCGATGCATGCGTGGTCTGATCCGGATCGATACTTAACACAGAGTCCACAATGTTGGCTTTCTCGCAGGACGGCTCCAATCGTTACACCGCAGTGTCACTCTTAAACATTGCCGTTGCGTTGCGTTGGTTTGTTTACTCTAAAATCACAGCTCTTACCTGTCATTTTCAAAAAATATACCACTGCGACTAGGTTTCAGTATACGAAGTAAGTTATAATAAGAACCGTACAAGCGTTAATCTATCAATACGTTTCAGATCAAGTCGCCACAGGCCTAACGGATCGCGAGAGGCCAAAGCATCCCACATTCAGGGACAAGAGATGTGAATATAGATAAGACAAACACTGCACAAAGCTGAGTTTCAACAAAGTCTAACGTGAAATATATAGGCTCAGATCAGTCGGGGTGACTGGAAATTCTGACTTTCCCTGTCTACAATTAAAAAAACCCCACCCGGATCTATATACGGATGACGTAGTTTAAATGTCTCACAAGGGCATCACTTGAACTGCATTAAAGGGTCTATAGTCAGCGTTATTGAACATTGGAGCCGTTCCTCGAGAAAATCAACATTATGGCATCTGCGTAATGTATCGACCAGACTGATCCGGGCTGACACATTCCGTCTCCGAGGGATAGAGGTATAGAGAAATGCCTGTCCGAGTTAGCCTGCGCAATATGCTTAGGCTGATCAGGGTCGACACTTTACGCATGGACCACAATATTGGTTTTCTCACGAGACGGCTCATTTAACTTTGGTCAAGATGATCGTGACATACGAAACTTTTAAAGCATTTCAAAAGAGTATTGAATAAAAGGCGACACCTATTTTTTATCTACATGATTCTTTTTAATTGGATACTCTTGGTATACGTTTATTTAATGTGACATATTCTGACACGTACCAAGGATATTGACATTCTTTCCCACAATCACCTTTTGTCCTCGATCTTACGGTTAAAACGAGATATAATCATGAAAGAGAGAACATAACCGCTCTGTTTGGTAGAGTTGGAGGTCACAGTCTTTTAATTGAAAATATTATATATTGCATCTAATCATAGTTTGATTCGTTGATTATCCAGACGGAGTGTGCAATATTATTTGTTTTAACGAATTTCCTAATTTATAAGAAGAACTGTCCTCAATCATGCTAATACTTGCTATTGAAATATACAAATGACTGAGTAACACACCCCAAATGTCGCACTTACATAATGACCTAGATTTCAAAAGCTAATACCTCAGCAGCTTGTTTAAATTAAATCAGTTTTATTTCAAATGACTAGTATCGTACATGATTGCAAAATGTCAGAGAAACCGTCCAGATGAAGCAAAAAGAATACAGTAATATACATACACTATATCAGACTTTTCTTTATTAAGTGACCTACATAGTGTGATATATGTCAGTGAATAGTTCTATTTATATAAATAGAGGCACAGTCAGGCATATAATTAGCAATTTATAGCCTGTGCATATTTAAGCCAAACGCAAGGTTTTAAGAACTGCATTCATTCCTATAATATGACGCCTGTAAGACGTAAATGTCTTCCTCTTTTTTTAAATGTTCGGTCTTTGTGACAATAATAAATAATCATAAAGGCAGAACTAGGCGTTAAACTGTATCTAGAAATAATAAGCCAATTATATGTTTTTTCTTCAATATTTATTACATGAGTCAGTAATAAATTGTGATTTATATACAATCAGTTGTGCATAGTTCTCGCTCTTGTTCTCCGATAGTGTATGATTGGAAGCATGGCAGGACTATGACGTACATGGGATATCAATGTCTATCGGATATGTTACCCTTTGTGTTTCAACTCATATATTCATAGTTAGTCGTCATGAAATAAGTATTTTTGTCACTTTGAATATTCCTTCATTATCCAGGCCGCACATATGAAGTGTGTGTCCTCTAGACAAAACTAACAAAAGCGTTCGTATTACAAGTGAAGATAACGATCTTGTTCCGAAACTTTAACACTCTGAAAACGCTCTCCATGCTCAGAAATTAACTCCATACTCCAAATAGAATTTCTGATCGGTAAATTTCGAGAATTTATTTGTATCTGACCAATCAGATACTTGAGCAAGCATTCTGACTACAGAGTTGACTTTTATAGTTTAGCCCCCAGTTGATCTAATTTGACATTTCGTGAGATATCTGTGACAAATAAATACAGAGCAAGATCAAACTGCTCGGATGCGAACGTTGATACGGACCTTCACTGCTCGCATAAGCGCAATGTTTAGTTTTACTGGAGCGCCGAGTAAATATTGATTCGCCGGGCATTGATCTTTCTTTAAACTATTGTGTTTGTTGTTGTTACAGCTTAGATCGAGGGACAATAAGTATAACAATTAAGTCTCACATTAACCCATAAAAGAAGTTCTTTACATCGGTCAATAAACAGACAAAGAAAACAATAACAAACCTGACAGTATTTAGTCTAGAAACGCGGCCTTGTATTACGTTATCGGGATACATTTGTTGTTGAAATAAACTCTTTCCCACATAAACTATTCGACTTTAAAAACACCAACTATATGGAAAATGTTTATAAATGCCATTGTAATCTTTGACTACTCATGGTTGAACACAATATGGAAGAAGAAGCTGTCCCTCTTTTCACCACACTTAACCGGAAGTCATTATAATTGAGCCGTCCCGCGAGAAAACCAACACATTCCGTCTCAGGGAAAAAGAGAGGTATAGAGTAATGAAGGGAGGCGAAAAGTGTCTATCCGGGTAAGCCTGCGCGGCTTGCTTATGGTGAATCGGATCGATACCAATTTCATTAAAATCAGACCAAAAAACTTCTACGTACGTATATATACGAGTATGCGAGTTTAAAAAGATCTGATATTAATGAGATTGGGTCGATTCTTAACACAGAGACCACACTGTTAGTTTTCTCGCTGGACGACTCACATGCGGATGCGTCGAAATGTGTCTGCATGCATAAGACAAGGAATTAACCTCATCGTAAATTCTATACTAAATACAAAATTAGTATTCGGCCTAACGTTATGTCTTATTGAAACACATCGTACTATACATACAAAGATTAAACAGATTATGTATAATCAGATTCACATATTAAATTTTCACTGTACACCAAATACATATAATATACATTGATGCGCGAGTCTTTTACTTGTGTTGAATCTGGTTGAGTATGACTGGGGTCAATTCACTTTCAAACACGGAATACTCCATTCGCATACGTAGGTCTTTATCAATTACTGCCTTTTTAAACGCGACAGCCAGCTTTTACCTGGACTGTTTGCAATATCATAAATGTAGAGCATACATAAATGATCTGTATAAATTAAGGTACTTCTTCCGTGCTATCGTCATACCCTTTATGTTTAAATTACGGGAAGTTAAAATGGGATAAGCTTACTTTGTAGTTAACGTAGCTTTATAATGACGATACTAATCAATTAGTTCAGAAATCAGGGAACACTTCATCCATTATGTCATCCATTATGTGGATGTCGGGTGTTATGTTAACATGAATGATACAGTATTGAAATAATTTGAATAGGGAAATCGCTGGGTATTGTCAAGTAAATGACAGGTTAATATTTCCGTAATGCATACTTTGAAACTTGTAAAAAATGTTAACAAACATTACGCATTAAGATGGACTTGGTAATAAAGTGCACGCATGTCAGAATAAACAATAAAGCTGCTGACTTTGATAAAGACAATGACAGAGCAAATAGTGAACAAGCCTTTCTTTCTTGTTTATTCGAATTTGAAAGACCAACTATACCGATAATGTGTTGTAAATGATTGGTTAATAAATATCGGATAATTAAAAAAGCGAACAAGGTCCTTATTATATTCAATCAATGTTGATAAATCAATCCTTTATTTACGTACATGTACACGTACGTGTTTTTCAAAAGGATAAAACATGAGTATACGCGGTCTTTATTCTTTTTTAAATGAAGGCTTTTATGTAGAAACACAATGTACTTACATGCAAATATAAAGCAATTGTAAAAATTAAGTTCAAATTCACAATACACAAACAAACTGTCAGTATGTTTTATGTTTATTACATCTTAAAGTATAAATTTGACAAGTCCATAAAACCTGAGAAGGGGAAATTATTGCTGTGTACACTTGAACACTGCTGAAAAGTGATTTATTACCCTGGCATTGAAATGTATCCTGGTTCTCTTCTATTGTCGGGGTATAAACTACGTACTAAAATATTCAAATTACAAATAAGTGGACGAAAACAAACAGATAACATTGGTAAGTAAAGGTATCGTTTCTTATAGATATATACCCAACCTATAGAAATGTGTGTACGGGTCACGATACAATAACAATTTAAACATACATATATTGGAACTAACTATAGCTAGACGAGCTACATTAATATATGGATTTGATTGGTTGGATGTTAATTCCGTCGATAACTTTTAGCTATATCACAGCGACCAGCTCATGTTCATGACTTGCATCTGTTTTCCGTTCTTCCGAGGAAACTGGCAACCGTCTCACATAGACTTATTGCTTTCTGAATACTTAACCAGTATTCTCGTCGAGGTTGTGAATATCGCAATGGTTGACTAACCGTTTCATTGCATTCGGACTCGGGACCCTATATATATATATAGGATAGCATTCACATTGTACAATCGACACAAATAAGCCGCTTGTAAACATAATATCACTGACTTTTAATTTCAAACAAAAACAACTAACCGAAGAAACACAATGGACTGTTGAGTAGATTCCGCTTGTAACAGGCTCATTTTTAACTAATGCCTAAGTCACA
>JAUELF010248561.1:0-12043 GCA_031471495.1 Clinocardium nuttallii | reverse complement strand
GACGTTCCGAAGGGAATGAGTAACATTTATACAATTACACCTCATTGCATCATGATGTAGATGTGAGGACGTTCCGAAGGGCATGAGTAACCTTTATACAATTACATCTCATTGCATCATGGTGTAGATGTGAGGACGTTCCGAAGGTTATGAGTAACTTTTATGCAATTTCATCTCATTGCATAATGATGTAGATGTGGAGACTTTCAGAAGGCCATGAGCATACTTTATACACTTGCATCTCATTGCATCACGGTGTAGATGCGGGGACGTTCCGAAGGGCATGAGTAACCTTTATACAATTGCATCTCATTGCATCATGATGTAGATGTGGGGACGTTCCGAAGGGCACGAGTAACCTTTATACAACCTCATTGCATCACGGTGTAGATGTGGTGACGTTCCGAAGGGCATGAGTAACCGTTATATGATTTTATCTCATTGCATCACGGTGTAGATGTGGTGACGTTCCGAAGGGCATGAACAACCTTTATACAATTGCATATTATTACATCTCATTGCATCATGATGTAGAAGTGAGGATGTTCCGAAGGGAATGAGTAACCTTTATACAATTGCATCTCATTGCATCATGGTGTAGAATGCCGACTTCTAGAAGTGAACTGCAATGAAGATTATGTCCACACACACGGCGCGAATACTGGTTGAGTTTCCAGGAAGCAGAAATCGTGAATAATATATGATTAAAGCTTGTTTAGCAATCGAGGTAAAGTAAATTAGTTTAAACTACAGGTTATGCCCTTTGTGTTTTCAGTCTGCTGAAACCGAGTACCATGTTATATTGCAATGTAAAGCCTATAGTGATTTAAGGTTAATATAAAGTATACCGACATGTTGATCATGTGATCGACCTCCTATGTGCTCCGCCCCGAGTGTGGGCAGTCTCGGTTTCGATCCCCGGCCGGGGAATACCAACTAATTGACACTCTGGGTTATCTTTGTCTTACATTTATGCTGTGTATTTTGTTTGGGCCATACAACAAATACAGATGAATGAGTTTGTGTTTAATTTTGAACATTCAGATATCTTTTTTGTAGAATTGATAAATTATATTTTAGACTATCGGTTAAATAATTGAACAAAACTATAAGGTTCTCTGGATGGTGCATGTATGATAATGCTGGAGCTCAAAGTAAATTAGGCTACACTTTCAGCATTGATTCCTTATCAACGCTAGAACATACAGAGAGTTGCACTCGTACGTGTATAACATGTGTACATATATCGCAACAACTTCAACATATATCGTTTATAATATTGAGGAATCTTGGAATTTTCAGACTCCTTCTACTGCGTCATTTAGGTGTTTTGGGTATCATGAGAGGATAGAACACGCAATTTATTATTATCGCGATATGTATTATCTGCCCAAACATGGAGAAAGATAATATTTACATATTTTAACTCTATGTAGATATTATCTCGATAAATCTCAAATCTCAGTATCAATCTAGTATCAAAGTAGCACTGACATGATTAATATTAATCGTGTCTCTGCATCACTGATGGAACTATATATATGGCGGTTTAACGGATGTAGGTTAATTGGTTTGCTGTTCAGAACTGACTATGTAGTTTCTTTCGTTGTTAATGTCCCTGTTAGCATTGTGGCGATTGTCAAACTAATCGCCACAAAAAGGGCACACACGCACAAACGAAAAAAATGCTCATGACTAGCATTTGTTTCCTTTACCACAATATTTTCAATTATTTTAAGTAAATACAATATCATTTTTAGAGGTTTTTAATGTTTTGCCCAGATATTTTCAAAATCGTCTGTTGCAATTTCGTTTAAAGCTGAATTGGTGTATGTGTCATAAAATTAATAAAACTAATTATCCTCCTACTCATTTACCAAATTATCTTTTGAGAAGTCATAAAATGTTTCTAGTTATACATCCAACAGCTGCGCTACCTTGTGCAAAATCCCCCTAGAAACACAGTACACAATTGTAATTGGAAACGGACCATTTTTATTTCGATGTAGCATATTGGATTGCTTTAATATGATATTGTCACACGATTTGAACATAAAACAGTTTTAACTTCCGTCAGCGCCCATCTTTAGGTTAATATATCTTACTGATTCCGTTATGTATGCGGGAACAAAATAATATGAATATGATTGATTCATTCATTTGGGTGTAGGTCCTTTTACAACATGTGTACAGTCATTTCACGACTGTCTGTTCATCTACCCATGTGCTTCCCAGCCTTCCTAAGAACAATATTCTAGACAAGCAACTGTCTGTTCATCTACCCATGTGTTTCTCTGCCTTCTAACACCAATATTCTAGACAAGCAACTGTCTGTTCATCTACCCATGTGTTTCCCAGCCTTCTAACAACAATATTCTAGACAAGCAACTGTCTGTTCATCTACCCATGTCTGTTTTTCCACGTGGGCTGTAAGTCAATTAGTACAAGACGAATGACACGACACAATAGCGACCCACATCTGGCGATTTGGTGTCGAATTTTGTATTCGAACTCATAGTCTCATATGAGCATATGCTTAACTGTTTGACTGATAGACTGCATTTGTATTGTAGTTGTTAGAGTGACCGCCTAAGGAGATTGAGTCATTGATGCTTAGGGTTGAAGGGATAGCTTTACGACAGGTGCGTCGGTGTTCAGGATAAATTATACCGGTATAATGGGTAATTGACTCAGGAAATGTCGTCATAGTATTTAAATGCTTGTGAAAGCGGCATGAAACACAGTAATGAATGAATGAATCAATCAATTAATCAATCAATCAATCAATCAATCAATCAGTATACCAATCAATCACTCAATCAATCACTCATTCAATCAATCAATACGTCAATCAATCAATTAGTATATCAATCAATCAATCAATAAATAAATCAATCAATCAATCAGTATATCAATCAATCAATCAATAAATAAATAAATAAATAAATAAATAAATAAATAAATAAATAAATAAATAAATCAATAAATAAATCAATCAGTTGAACCGACTTTGCGTAGCCTGTGTTTCTGTTTCTGCTGACCACGTTCTATTCTTTCGACTAACCGTTTACAATCCAAGTTCTTTAAAACATATCAACATTAAATTCAAGATTCAATATTCAATATATGTATTGATAATATCACAGGTTTGACAGTATAAGAATATGTTTGTGTTGTTTAATATTTCATCTGGATGCTGAATATAGGAGGACAGCTTAACAACGCCGACCGCAAACACAAATCTGACCGTATTTCATTTTCGTTTCAGATTTACTGGTAGGCCCGTTGACCGTATTTCAAATGTATTTCAGATTTACTGGTAGCCCTGTTGACCGTATTTCAAATGTATTCTAGATTAACTGGCAGGGCTGTTGACCGTAGTTAAAATTATTTCAGATTTACTGGTACGCCTGTTGACCGTAGTTAAAATTATTTCAGATTTTACTGGTAGCCCTGTTGACCATAGTTCAAATTATTTCAGATTTACTGGTAGGCCTGTTGACTGTATTTCAGCTTTACTGGTAGGCATGTTGACCGTATTTCAAATGTATTTCAGATGTTGACAGTATTTCAATGTATTTCAGATGTTGACAGTATTTCAATGTATTTCAGTTGTTGACAGTCTTTCAATGTATTTCAGATTTACTGGTAGGCATGTTGACAGTATTTCAATGTATTTCAGATGTTGACAGTATTTCAATGTATTTCAGATGTTGACAGTATTTCAATGTATTTCAGATTTACTGGTAGGCCTGTTGACAGTATTTACCGATTTAATTTGGAAGATCTACGAGCACTGGTACGCTGGTGATGCCATGTGCAAAATAGTCAAGTTCGGTCAGGTAAGTTTGTAGACGTAGACATAGCCATATACATTGGCATAGGCATATACATAGACATAGGCATAGACATATACATATACATATACATATACATATACATAGACATAGACATAGATATATACATACACATAGACATATAAATATACATATACATAGACATAGACATAGTATATAAATATACATAGGCATAGACATATACATAGACATAGACATATATATATATATATAGACATAGCTATAGAAATATACATCGAAATAGACATATACATAGACATAGGCATGTACATATTCTTAAACATAGACATAGATATATAAATAGACATAGAAATATACATATACATATACATATACATATACATAGACATATACATAAACATATACATAGACATAGATATAGACATATATATAAACATTGACATAGACATAGACATTTTATACAAATATTAAGGCCACCGGCCCATAATACAGCTATTTGGCACTATTTGACATTATTTGACACTCTTTGACACTATTTGACACTGTCCCAATGCATGCTATGATTTCATTCTTAAGGGAGATTGCGCTTTACAATAGGCTGCGATACTTTTTATCGTTCTATACACTCTTATTTATATACTACATTTCATTCCCGTTACATAGTTTCTAGTAATAAAACATTATACATCCATTCAGTGTTCATCTTTGGCACAAGGAGTTCTGTATACCGTCTCCTGTTGTTGGGAGGTTCATTTATAGAAAAGGACTGATTTTCTTATATGACCGTCTAATAGACATATAGTTAACCTTATTTATATACATCATGCTTAAAAGATAAGATAAGATAAGATAAGATATTTGTTATGTTCATTTGATATAGCATATGTATAAAGTTTGTGTTGTATGTATTGTAAATAATAGAGGACCATGTGGAAGATTAGTTTAAACTAAATATGTTCACCCTCTTTAAATAAAGTCTCTTATCTTATCTTATCTTATCTTTTATTTTTACTTTGTTTCCCCGTCACCTAGACTTTATTTCTACTTCCATCATTTCCCATTATTGATGCCACATGGAAGCGCGGCGTCAGTATAGGATAGGTTTTAATAGTGTACTCATGGGGTGACGTAATCGAAAGGGGAGCAACCAACATTATTATTGTTAAGAAAAACTCTATCATATGTTTAAAAAAAGCAACCTTTATGAGTCAATAATTTTTATTGACTGATTTAAGAAACAAAAGGATGCAAACTATATATGTCTTCTACCGTTATTTTAAATCTTTAGACACATTTTATTTGTATTTAATAACTTTTCCCCAACTTCCTAGGCTACGCTTTTTGTATAGTACATGTACGAGCTCCTAGGCTACGCTATGTTAATTGTTTGGTTTACGGCCCCGAAATTTGCCTATTTATAAAAATCTGTTGAATTTTTAAACTTCAAACGTTTCTCCCCATACAGTTTGTTCATTATGTCAATTGTATTATTGCTATATGTTGACTATACATGTGAACGTTTTCTTTAATTTCATAAATGCTCAATTTTGATATTTTCTTAAATTTGCTAATACAATTGACTATTTTTAGAATGGAATACAAAGGCCATAGAACATTTCGACCGTTAGACTCGGGTAGTTAATCCTTTTGGCATATTTGAACAAGAAACTTCATCTACTTACGATAGAAATCTTCATGTCTTATTGATGCATTTTCACGATATATATACTTGCTTTACTTACAAAATGAGATGATGAAGTGTTTCGAGTATACCGCAACATCGTGTCTGTTCCCAGACAAGACGGCAATATCTTATACATGACCCAAGACCGACATGCAATTTATTAAATGTCCATGGGTGTTATTGATATTGCAAGTCGTCTCTTTGTGGTACATACGGGTTTTTTACGTCAGGCGAGTTGTAACAAGAAATATCTTTAAAAAAGATGAACGTCGATCAATACGAGAGAACACAAAGAAATGGAGCAATACCGAGAATACGTTTCATGACTGTAAATTACGATAGGCTCCCAAGGGGTCTATAAGTTTCAATTGAAGATAAATAACTGAAATCTTATCATGTTTCAAAAATAATACTTTGCTCTTAAATAATATATGCCACACATTTTCACGTTTCTTTTCACTGAAATTTATTTCTTAAGGAAAACAATTAAAGAGTAGTATGGAGAATATTTCATTTTAAAACTTCACCTTATTAGTGCCTCTCGTAGGATCGCCCACGTAACTATGAACCAATTAAAACGTTTCATTTCCTTTATTTCTTTGCTATTATTCATTAAATACAACATTTGATTGGTCTTCAATCTAGATTCTTTGTTTAAAACATGTAGGTCAAAACTATCGACAAACAAACGAATATATATTTAGTCGCCGGCTTCTACAGGCGTCTTATAAACCCGATTGAAGCATATCATCCTGTCACCACACACGCGAAAGTAGATACAATCGTGTTCCTTTAAACGTACTACTTACTACTAATCGATAATTTGTCGGGATATGGTTTAGATTGAACGGTGTATTACGTCGCTTTCAACACTGTTTCATTATACCATGTGTTTTCCTGGGTAAAGTACATGTATCTGCACCGTCTATCCTGATTTCAATGTTCAGTCAAAAGTCTGTCCCCGCAATCATGTAACTACCAAGTATTTGGTTTGACCTGTTCGGGAATCGAGCATTTGTCCACTCCACATAAGCGTCCCTAAAGTGCTGAGCTCCAGATGGCAATTCAAATTGTGAAATGTTGAAACGTATGCAACTATTACTTATAGTGACAGCAAAGTAAGTAATAAATAGTTGAAAACTATTTTGGCATTGTATTGAATCAAATCACTGAAAGTACTAATGGGGGCGGTGTATTGGAGATGTAAAAAAATATAGATTTGATTGATTGGGGACTAACACTCTTTTAAACAAGTTATTAATCTATTAAAAGCTGCCACCTTATCTACCCAACCGTAATTCCATTGGTGGAAGACAAACTTTGCTTTGTCGCACGTATTGATTTTCCGAAAAAATGTTGGCAACGCTGTGATTCGACCTCAAACCTCAAACCCCGTTTTAAACAGTTTCTCATTCATATCACGGCGGCCAGTTCACCTACTCATGTATTTCCTGATTTTCGCACACATAGACTTTGCCCATCCCATTATCATTGTTTCAGTTTAACCACGGCGGTTCCTAAGTTAGCAGTACCACTGGTCCATATAGCATGAAACCAGCGTGTCAGTCGAAATGCTAAGCCCACACTCGGTGTTTGTTAGGACCATCTTGATAAAACGGGGCAGGGAAATCCTACCAATGTTCAACTTTAGATGTAAGTTTCCTTCTAAATTTGCGCGGAATAGTTACATTATATCTTGGAATGCTTCTGTACAATTCTAATATAGATTTGTAAACATTGAGAAAAAAAGGAGATATAACTTATTTTCCTACCAACTAAGCAGTTTAAACAGTTGGATGCAAATAAACCAAAATTGTGTTTGTTAACGTTTCTAATTTGTTTTTATTAAAGATGGTGTTGTGTCATAACATATCACTTGATGTCCCCAAGGGCACGAATTTGATAGTAAATTATGTATCCAACAATGGAAAATCTATGTAAACGAAATAATTGTTGTTAAAGAGCAAGATTTGAAAACATTTGTGGCAAAAAGAGCAAGTACTCATTATGAGAACAACCTCGTTATGTCACGATGTGTTATTGCTTTATTCTGCTTTTGACAAATATCACAGTTGCGTCTGTTTAACCATGGTTACACTTCGTGTTGCCTAGAAACAATGGATGGACACTCATCAGCGGTTTTTTTCTGTTTTCATAAGGAAAATCCTGAATTAAGCTTGCATAATTAAAACCCTTATAGTGCTGAGTTAACGTAGAACGTTCGATTTATCCTTGTCAACAAGTAGTTCTTAGTTATCCCATCCCCCAAATACAGAGGACTGTTGACGCTCCTGCAACATTGGAAGCAATTTCTCCTGTTTCAATAGCAACTCAATTTCAGGAATGTGTTCTAGTTATACCATATATTCTAATTATTCCATGTTTGACTTATACGATATATTCGAATTATTCCATGTTTGATTTACATGTATACGATATATTCGAATTATTCCATGTTTGATTTATACGATATATTCGAATTATTCCATGTTTGATTTATACGATATATTCTAATAATTCCATGTTTTCTTTTTACTATATATTCGAATTATTCCATGTTTGAATTATACGATATATTCGAATTATTCCATGTTTGATTTATACGATATATTCTAATTATTCCATGTTTTGATTTATACGATATATTCTAATCATTCCATGTTTGATTTATACGATATATTCTAATTATTCCATGTTTTGATTTATACGATATATTCTAATTATTCCATGTTCCCCGAAAATGACAACGCGATTCACTACTTCCAGAGCTTACATATATAGTGTTGTGGCATAATAAAAGGTGATATTTAGTTTAGGTTTAAACTCATTGAAACATCATGCAAAACATGAATACATTGTGTAAAGGATCACTAAGCGAACACTTCAACCAACTTCTCTTATCATACTAGCCCTTTGATAAGAATGTAATTTTATAGTTTTGTCATGTTTCTGATTCCACCTGAGTATCATGTTTACATACAATCAATCAATATGGCTTGAATCAAATAAAATAAACTTGGAATTCGAAAAAGGGTTTCAAGAAAAGAAAACAAAGTTTTTGACATTTCCCAATTTCTGCTAAAGTTCTTGACGTTTTATATTTTTTAACATTCTTTGACAAGGGCCACCTAGTTGCTGCATAGAAGACGGTTGGATGGACGATATACAGAGGCCTGAAATCTGAAAACATTTTTGAGCAGACAGCTTTAAAGTTTCCTCATTTTATCAGTGAAAGAAAAACAGTTTATTTTTACCCTTTCCGCGTAAAACGAATATGCAGCAGACTAAAGTCAATTAACTAGAACCTTGCTACAAACGAAAGCGAAAGCGGGATTTTACAACCAATCAATATGATTATATTTGTAGAGAGTTTTATACCGCATTATTTTGGTATCAGACAAGTTAATTCAGAATAGAACATCTTTATTAAAATCGGTAAACTTCACCCTTTTTGATGCAGCAATTTATTCATTTGCCACACTAATTCGAAAAGTCATCTGCTTGAGGCTTGTACGTGGGTAAGGGTTGATATCTCCGGTTTATTTTTCTGAATAGATCAGACAAGCATAGCAAACAATACATTTTAGCAAAGGGAGATATTGCGTTTTATGTCTCTTTTTGACACAATGCTTTCAAAAGTTGTCTTCAGCAAATGCATCTGCAAGTGGAACAAATGTTATTCGAATATCACAATCAAATCTAC
Source organism: Clinocardium nuttallii (assembly GCA_031471495.1). Lineage (NCBI taxonomy): Eukaryota > Metazoa > Mollusca > Bivalvia > Cardiida > Cardiidae > Clinocardium > Clinocardium nuttallii. Next base: position 2,838 of record JAUELF010248561.1, on the reverse strand, counting down.
TTTTTCAGAAGGAATGTTACTTTTTCTTGTATTAAAGAACAAATGGTTACAATTTACAAAGGGTAATTTGTTTGGGCGGTGTGCACAGGCGGTGTTGCTAGTGATACCCTTATCCTTTATTACACCTAAATATGATATTTACACATCTTTTAGACTTTGACAGTTGTAACTAAATATCTTCACACCAAACGGTAACAACTGTTTTTCGAACTGAGCCATCACTTTATTAGTAAATATGTAAATATATTTTTCAGCTGCATATTAGCACTGACATTATACAATATTTACAATTGCTCGCGAATCTGCTCAGTAGAATCAAAGTCGCCTGCTGCAGATTTTTTGTATATGGAGAAATTGTAAACTTCTCTGGATGTGTTGTTTTGTATTCTTGTGCTATACATGCGGTATTTGTACTTAATTTCATTAATGTTAATTTAAGATGCTTTTCAGCATTGATGTTTTGCAATGGTATGTGGTATGTACGATTGATAGTTCATATAATCTGCTAGGTTAACAACACATTGTTTGTTATTGGGGGGACTTCTTTTTGAGGGGTAAATCGAATAGTTTGAAGCTTTATACGATTTCTGAGAATACCTGTTAACTTTGAGGGCAGTTGCTTAGACTCTTCTCTTTGACAATATGTCTTAACAATCGTCTGACGCAGATTCGTCCAAATGCGGCCGCACGTGAGAATGCATTTGAGCCGTAGCCGCCCACGGGAAAACCAACATTATGGACTCAGCGCAAAATATCGACCCTGGTCAGACTAAGCATGCCGCGCAGGTTAACCCGGACAGATAAGTTTCGCCTCTTGTGGATTTTCTGTTTCAGGAAGCGTTATTCTGTTTCTTTATCCAAACTGAGAAGTAATGTGTCGGCCCGGATTAGCCTCCGCGGACTGATCTTGGTCGATATATTACGGCTCATTTATTTATACAATTGATTCTTTCATTCTTTTTAATATTGACCCATAACTATTGGTAATTAAAATATATTAAATGTTACTTTACAGTCACATCCAATTTTTGATATGTTCGTATAAAACAAGCCACGCTATGTACACACACCTATCATATTATCCCGTTTCATGTTCACCGATTACTGCTGATGGTCTATACGAACATTCACAATGGACCAGTGGTTTTTTTATAACTTTATTCATATATTGGCTTACAGTTATAAATAGCATAAACTGTATTTTACAATATACACACATATTAGTTAAGTTTAAACTTATTTATTTTACATCGATTGCGAAACAAGCATTTGTCTTAATCACGCTCAATGTCTGCTTACTGGATACATAACCAGTACTCGCGCCGTTTGTGTGGAAAAATCAGGACCCGCTCATCACGGGACTCGAACTAGGGACCTTTGATACGAGAGACCGACGCTCTACCTCTGCACCACTGTCATCCACACACATTCATATTAGATACAAAGTCACAGTGGTAGAATAGAATAGAGAATAATGAGAGAAGGAACGGTGGTATTTGTTTCATTATTGGATTTTGTTTTAAAATAAAAAACGAAAACGAAAAATAAAAAGAGTTTGTTATTGATGTAATCAAAGGATCTACATGTACGTTTTTCGTGGAACATTGGACCTTATGATATATTCAGGTGTCCGTGGTAAATTAATTTCACAATATCAGGATGTACGCCATAATGCATTCAGATCGACGTACAATTTGTTTTCATTAACCCTTCTACCACATACAGCAAACCTGCAGCAGACGACTGTGAATACGTCTAGTGAAATGTATGGAAAACCCTCTATATATGAAATAACTGACATTGAATAAAGTTGAGAACATTGTGGTAAAAGGAGAAATTGCTTATCATGAGCAATTTCTCCTTTTGCCACAATGTTTTCAAACGTCGTCTGCTGCAGAGGAGTCAGAAAGCGTCTGTACATGTATGTGGGAAAGTGCTCATATTTGTGTTTGTTTTTGCATCAACAGATGTCACGTAACACGGAAGAGTTTCAATTGCTGATAAGCCATGTCAGCTACCTTCTGATAACACAGTTGAGCCGTCTCGCGAGAAAAACCAGCCTTATGGTCTCTGCGTAAAGTATCGACCCGGATCAGTTTAAACATGCCGTGCAGGCTAACCCGGACATCCACTTTTCGCCTCTTGTGGATTTTCTGTTTCAGAAATAATTTAGCTATACCTCTATCCGTCGGAGACGGAATGTATCGTCCCGGATCAGTCTGATCGGACAGCGCAGACTGATCTGGTCGATACATTACGGAGATGCCATAATGTTGGTTTTCTCGCGGGACGGCTCAATTATGTTTGTTTAACCTTTTTTCCGATGCAAGAAATGAGCTGCAGAAGTCTTTGAAAACATCTAGCAAAGCACGTGATAATTCTCTATAAATGAAAGTTTAATTATTGAATAAAATTAAAAACGTTGTGGCGAAAAGAGAAATTGATCATCGTGAGCCATGTATCATTTTGACACAATGTTTTCAAAAGTCGTCTGCTGCAGATGCATCAGGAAGCGTATGTATGTGGGAAAGAGATCAACTTTAATCTTCAGAGACGACTTTGAACTCATATAAGCATCAGCTAAAGATGAGCCAAAGTGCCCGTATGTATGAGGGTGAAGGTCGACCGTATTTACATAGTTGACTTTTTGAGAGTTGGCTGAGCTGAAAGCATCTGAAAATCAAAGCACTATAGTGCTGACGGCCTTGAGGCTGCGGGAAGAAAGGAGAAGAAGGGGAAATGTGCAAGGAAATAACAATTACAGCTTATATTTATGTAGTTATTGTTAAGAAGTTAACAGATCATATCAAACATAGTAAATATTATGAAACTGGCATT
>JAUELF010248550.1:0-21525 GCA_031471495.1 Clinocardium nuttallii | reverse complement strand
GATGTTGAAAACGACATAAACAACCCGACAGTTCATTACAAACGACCTTTGAAACCATGGTGCGCAATGTGTCCTTTCAGTGTGGTAAAAGGACACATTGCGCAAAAGTCGTCTGCTGCAGGCGCGTTAGGAATGGTATGGGGAAGGGAAATCAGCATGTTAGTGTTTGCAACGATGGAAGAATATATAATTGCGTATGGCTTCATGGATCAGTCTCGTACATGCAGAAATGTGCAGGGATAAACAACAACAAATGTTACGGCCTACCTTTGGTGACCTCCGTAGAACACATGTGAAATAACAGTTGCAATCAAATGGATGGGAATCAAACCCGAAGCCTCCTGACACTGTGCAGTTCTCACAAACATTGTCAAAAAGACGTGCACCTAATGATACAAATCAAAATGGTAACTTAGTCATAGAATAAAAAGGTTTAACCCTTTCCAACATATAATTAATTAGAAGCAGACGGTTTTTGAAAACATACCCGGAAAAATATTGGGGAAAATGGGGGATAATAATAACTGAATAGAGTTGAAAACATTGTGGCATGAGCAATTTCTACATTTGCCACAATGTTTTCAAAAGTCGTATTTTGATGCATCTGTAGCAGATGACTTTTGAAAACTTTGTGTCACAATGAGAAGGTCGTCTGCTGCAGATTTGTTGTATATGGGAAAATGTAAATTGCAGAGTAGCATTAAGTTCAGCTTGTGTCAATTTATGATATAACAATCCGTCACAGATGTCCATTACGATAAAGGGTACATGTAAATAAGTACTTTTATTGTAAGATTGACGATTTCTTAAAATAATAATCTTTATTAATAATGTTGTTGTTTTATACTATAGTTTGTGACGCATGTAAATACGAATTGACGAGAAACATTTGATGTTCAAGTCTAATAATAAACGAATTGAATTGAGAATTTAATTGAATAAACACTGCATTTTTAATAATACGGTTTGTCCGAAAGCTCTGCGAAAAGAAATGTTTTTAATAACTAAATATTCGCTTTGGGTCGTATAATCGTTTTTAATTAAATCAGTACTTACCATGTGAAGCTAAAAAAGAAACGACTACGTATTAAAATTACAGGAGTGTTTATACAACGTCTTAATAGATCCTGGGCATTGGTTCTTTACTGAAAAATAGCGATTCATAATACGTGAACCTTTTAAAAATTGTAAAAAAAAAAAAGTATATATCAAAAAATATATATTTTTAAAGAAAGGAAGTCATAGGGTCAGATATTTACTCTGTAATATAACTACGATTATTTAACACATTTTACATTTCGATGTATTTAAATAGGTGAACAACCCTCCTTCACAGGTAATTTTCTACACTATGTTGTGCTGTTATAATTGTATTTTTAATATGTTTAATGAAAGGAAGTTGTATAGGCTTTTTAGTGAACTCTTTTAACTATCATAATATCTAATGTATATAGCACTGTAGTATACGCTACTACGATTTTGTCTAGATTTTGAATTTTGATTTTCGAAGAAAAGAAATGACAGAAAACATTTTCATTAATCAATCTCATCTTCAGACACTGCATCAAGCATACTCATTTCGGGCTTATCGTCATTTTCTCTTCTTATCTCCACCAGATCCTGTGAAACAAAGCTGTCTTTCAGCCATTTACATTCTATACTGTATTTTGGATTAACATTTCATCCAATCCACTCCACTCCTGAAACACTGGGAAAATGTTAATGAACATGGAGACCACACGTAGACTTGGTAGTTCACACGTTATGAAGATTTACAAGAAGGCAACACGCTCATAACTATGCAGCTGTACTAGTTAATAACTTCACTTTCACTTCACATTTTTTATGAACTGATCATATCTGAGTTTGTTTATATTATCGTACCGTGGTTGTTAATATATTGCACACATCACTACCTCAATACCTCTCATGAGGTCAGAGGAACAGTAATGTACTTGACCCAAAAGTTTAAGTGTATCTCTATACTATTCGTGTTTCTCAACCAGTTTCAAAGGGGCTAAAGCTGACATACATGCATCTGTCATAGCTGAAGACATATGTATTGCTTCCACAAATGTGGAATGGGTACTCTATAGACAGATGTTATTACCAATGACTGTAAGACATTTAACAGGAAGTCCTGAACTTATCACTTTTCTTAGTCGATAAGGTCATGGGCAATCATATTCCAAGACGATATATCTTAAAACTGCTATGTGCAATTCAGTGACCGCCTCAGAGTCGGTCCTTCCAGTGAACACATCAGTGGCTAACAATGCCGTGTTGATCTTCTGTTTGGCCAATTTTAATCTAAATGAAGAAAATCCATCTGATACTGGGACAACATGCTAAATACATGGTATAGCCATACAAGAAGTAAGAAACATTAATTACTAAAGAAATGCATCTATGGGTCCACTTATCATGAACACCAAACACATATATGTTAGACCACTTGCAGACCAACTGAAGGAGTGTTATACAAAGCTCAATGTCGAGTCAAAATTACAGGTCAATTTATTAAAACCAGAATATGATTTTGACTTAGGCAGCCAATCTGATTTTCAAAGTGTTCCACCTTGGTCAGAATTGGCTCTCAAAAACAGGTGAGGCCAATTTCAACGTCAACCGTTGAATACATGAGTCAACATAATGCTACAGTACAACATATATTACAGTCTTTGCTGACTGCAAGTCATGAAATTGGTTAATTATACGTCATTGCTACATTTGGCATATTCACTAGTTTCGCAGACTCCTTAATTTAGCAACATTATAGACATAATGTTAGTTTCTTCCATACACTTTGCTCGGTCACTGATATCGCTGATTCACTACCTCATGTCATAAAAACTGGCCAAAAGGTAATGGGTGAATTCATAGAAATAAGAGTTGTCAAACACTCTGCGTCCTTAAATAATCTACTGAAGCGGACCAATATGAAAGTGACCGCATCCAATAATAAACTGATGCAGATTAGAGCAAAATTCAAAATAAATGTTCAGCTCATCAACCTTGCCATTCGGTATAATACTGATCCGCAACTAACACTGTCATATCCCCTTGGTCCAGTCCAATGGTCTCTCGCAACTTCAGATGGCATGCCAACTAAGACAGGCATAGCTAGGCTTCTTCTTTATATAACACCTTTGATTGAACAAACTTCTGTTCGCGCCAAAATGGTGTTGTACAGAGTTTGACCAATATACCCTGCACTTTTAAGAATGTAGCTTATATGCTGTTTAAGCAACTTCTTAAGACACGCGGAACAGATACATAATTGTTACGGTGTATTATATCATATGAGTGCAGAAGGCGAAGTACAACATAGGCTTTACTTCATAAACATAAAAAATGAATTGATTCATATTTAATGATAATTTTTCAGTCCTATCACGGCCACAGTTCACCTACTCATAGGTGTTTCCTGGTTTTCTCACACTAGTACCCCGCACAACATACTCTCCACGAACAGGCTTATTTTCCACATAGACTGTAAGCCCATTGGTGCAATATGATATTGAAGCTTGCTACGGTGACTTTTGTCAAAAGTTGGAAAGAATGTTTACCGAGCTGGGCTTAGAACTCACTACCCCTGCATTGACAATCCGCGTCTGAGCTACCGCGGCATGACAAAGGTTAACAAACCAAAACGCCACATGACTGGAAAGGCTTCCTTTGAAAATGAAGATAACAGGAAACAGATTATACAGCTACAATTTAAACAGTGGAAGTCTTGATATGGATGAGCTGTACGGGAGATGTATCAACTATGATATTGGCTAAGAGTGTCACCGGCTCTCAGGTAACGACGGTTATGCATAGGAAGGCCTATTCTTATCACAAGTGGAGGCTGATACTCGTATACTATTCCACAATGCCACATAGTACGATACTATAAACAAACTAAGGTATGATTAACTCATAAAAAGGGATCGAAGTGAAAAGCCAAGTTATAACTTGTACAAGGGCATATACATGTATGAGCTTGTTGGCTCCTTGTAAATGTTCATAAGCGATGCATATCAAACATGTGAACTACCAAGTCTACGCGTGGATCAATGCCCATTAACATGTTCCCAATCTGCCGAGAGTGGAGGAGAGTGGATAAATATTAATCCCCCAAAAGATATGAAATATAAAATATGAAAAAGTGAAGGGCATCGATCTGGTGGAAATGCTTTCAAGAACAGAACAGACTCCAGCCTTAAAAATGATGATCAGCGCGAAATGAGTGCGCTTGATTGATGATAATCTTTTACAAACTTTTTTTTTTTTTTCAAAATGGTAATTGTTTATTTATCGGTCAAAAAGACGCCTGCAAACATTGGTTATTTAGAAAAAACAATATTTTTTAAAGTAAACTATGGCTAGTTTTCAAAAATCAAAATTCAAAATGTATGACAAAAGTGGAGTAGCGTATATTACAGTGTATATATTTGATAGTATGATAGTCAAAGTTCTTGACTTAAAGGCCTATAAAAATTCCTTTCATTAAACATATTTAACATACAATTATAACAGAACAACATTGTAGAAAACTACCTAAAGATGAAGAATGGTTGGTCACCTTTTTATATAAATCAAAATGTAAAATGTGTAGGTGGAAAAAAAATTGTGCTTTTTTAAAACGTAAATACTATTTGATTCTTAACTTATGGTAAACTTGTCTTCAATTATTGCAACTTAATAGGTTCGATCCCCAGCACGGCCAATAATCTTTCCCAACGTTTGTCAAACGTCAAATTGACAAGCGTCAATCGTCTTCTATCAATGGGCTAACGTTATATGTGGAAAAGCATCCAGTTGCTTTGAAAGACTTGTCTAGCACGATGAAGGGTTCATGTGAATAAGTGCTTCATCCCACTTCCATGTAAAACAAAATCAAAGTTCAAACCTAAGATTGACATGTTCCTGGAATGATTATTTAAGCATTTTCTAATATACACACTTTTTTCATAGCATTTTTAGTTGAACGCTTTATCCGAAAGCTTTTTCGTATTCTGCGTAAAGATAATTTTTAAAGAAGGTAAAGATTTGCTTTAAGTTGAATAATCGTTTTTACGTGGAGGAGGCACTAACAAAATGGATAGATGTTAAGAAAATATATCACATTGTTTATACAAATTCTACAATTTCTTGAATTAAAATATTGGCATTAGTGTAGGGGAGAAAAAGAAATGATGGAGATTAATTTTGCAGTTTTGGACTGGAGATGAAGCAACAGTGACTTTGAAACTTGGCCTATTAACTTGTAGACAATAGTGGACATGTATTGCATAAGATGCACAAGATAAGTGGTCATGACTAACCTGCAAACCAAGTATGAAGTTCGTACGCCCAAGCGTTTTTCAGTTATAACCATTTTACAGGTCAAGGGGTCATGACCATCCTGTATACCAAGTGTGAAGTTACTGGGCCCAAGCAATCTAAAGTTATTGAGCTGAAACCATTTTCCAGCATTTTTCAGCCCAATGTCACCGATGTGTGATGGACGGACGGGAACCATTTTACAGGTCAATGGGTCACGACCATCCTGTATACCAAGTATGAAGTTTCAGGGACCAAGCAATGTTCAGTTATTGAGCCGAAAACTTTTCAGCCCAATGACCGTGACCTTGACGACTGTGAATTTGACCTGTGACCTAGTGACCTCAAAATCAATAGGGGTCATTTGCTGGTGGTGACAAACCTGCACACCAAGTATGAAGTTCAAGGGCCTACGCATTGAGTTATAGAGCCGAAAACATTTTTCAGCCCAATGTCACCGTGACCCTGATCACTGTGACCTTGCCCTTTGACTTTAATTATTTAATTATTTTTTCATTTCATTGTCACTGTGACCTTTCAGCTCAAGGTTACCTTGACCTTGTCTTTAGACGTATTGACCTCAAAATATATAGGGGTATGCTACTGGGCATGGCCAACCTGCATACCAAGTATTGAGTTCCAATGTCACCGTGACCCTGATCACTGTGACCTTGCCCTTTGACTTTAATTATTTAATTAATTTTTCATTTCATTGTCACTGTGACCTTTCAGCTCAAGGTTACATTGACCTTGTCTTTAGACGTATTTACCTCAAAAGGTATATATGGGTATGCTACTGGGCATGGCCAACCTGCATACCAAGTATTGAGTTCCTAGGCCCAATCATTCTTCAGTTATTGAGCGGAAACACGTGTGACGATCGGAACGGAAGGACGGATGGAACGGGCAAAAACAATATGTCACCCCAAGTTATGGGGGAGACATAATTATATATTTTACAGCGATTGTGAAACAAACTTTCAACTCTTTACTCGATGTCTGCTTCTTGGAGACTTAATCAGTACACGCGCCATTTGTGTGGAAAGCACAACTGTCAGAATCCGCTCACCACAGGACTCAAACCCGGGACCTTTGGTACGACGCTCTACCACTGGACTACTGTCAGTGTTAACAAGAACTGAGATTTTTCAATAATCAAGTATTCTTATGTGGTCTCATTAACCGAAACATAAGTGAAGCCAACCATGCATGTAGAGCGGTTCATGTGAGAATTCATATACATCGTAAAGCGGAAACCAAACCCTTGAACGGGCGAGTCATCAGAACTGATGATGCGCTGTTTTCTTTATTTTATTTCATCACTGGCTTCCTTTGCATAATAGGAATTTAACTATAAATGAATTTACGAAGCTGAACATTTATAAATGTGTTAGTCGAAAGCGATGGACCACTCGAATACACTATTACTCGAAGCTATGTAAGTGGAATAGCATCAAGTAGCTTGGAAATACTGTTGTGTTGAGTACTGGTGTGAGAAAAGGAGGACACGCTTTAGCAGGTGAAATGGCCGCCGTTATACGCCCACGATATCACTAAAAACTTGTTGAAGACGGCGTTTCACCCCAATCAATAAATCAATCGACAATTTCTTAACATTTAGAACAGTAAAGGGTCTAATTCAAACAGTCTACTCTACTCTTTATTATGTTGTTCTCGTTAATGTTCATAATGTTTAAATGTATGTTATATCAATCCATCACAGATAAAAATCAAAGTTTTCCTGAGATGGAAGATTTATTGAAATATATTTTAGGCATTTACTTACACACTTTTTTGATACGCAAAGCATTTTCTAATTGAACGCTTTATCCGAAAGCTTTTTCGCATATTGCGTAACTATAATTGTTAAAGAAAATAAACATTTGCTTTAAGTGTGGCATAATCGTTTTTATTTAAAGTGTTACTTACCTGGAGAAGGAGCTAAAATGAAATGGATACATATTTTTAAAAAAAGCATTATTCTTGCATAATAAGAATAAATAAGGAATACTGCTGTATTGTTGTTGTCGAGTTCATAATTGCTTACACACTCGTCAATCAGTTTTAATATATATGTTGTTGGCGGTTGTAACCCTTTCCCATCTGCATTTTGAAGCATATTTGCATATAAAATTATTCAATCAATTTAACTGTTCGAACAATTTAAATAAGTTCAGTTCAAATTTAGATTTAAATTATATATTTTACAGCGATTGTAAAACAAGCTATCAGCTCTACACTCGATGTCTGCTTCTTTGATACTTAACCAGTACACGCGCCGTTTGTGTGCCAAACGAAACCAATGGCAGAATTCGCTCATCACGAGATTCAAACCCATATCTTTGGAACGATAGGCAGACGCTCTACTCATGCACCACTGTTAATTTCAACAAGAACTGAGATGTAAACACAACATGTTTTTAATAATCAAGTGTTCTCATTAACCCATACATAAGTGAAGCCAACCATACGTGAACATTGGTGTCGCGATAACTCGAACATGGTATAACTCCAATTAATCGTTCAGCTGAAATCAATTCCTGAAACGAACGAGTCATCAGAACAGCTGCTGCGCTGTATTTTCATATTAGTTAATCACTTTTCATAATAAGGTTTTAAGTTTAAATGAATTACGGAGCTGAACATGTATTAATGTGGTAGCCCAAAGCGACAAACTGCTAGAATACACGATTACCATAAGTTATGTATGTATTATCGCGAGTCGATTGTAGTTATCTATACGATGTGTTGTTTATGTTACATAAATATATTGCCTGTTTTTCTTCGAACAAACGGCATCATATGGATAAACGATCACTCTTTTGGGACACATGGCCGTGTAAGTGTAAACCATATACGTCATATGGTAACGTTAATAAATAATGTCCGAACGCACAGATCAGTATTGTAAGCGTCATTCTGCTAAAGTCAATGTGTGAGAACTTCAATTGATGTCGTTTCATTTCAGTGAACAGTTTCGGTAAACATATTTGAAATACAAGAATAATTCAGCCGTCCCGTGAGAAAACCAACATAATGGCATCAGCGTAATGTATCGACGCGGATTAGCCTGCGTAATTCGCGCATGATAATACGGGCTTACATATTCCGTCTCAGGGGGATAGAGGTATGGAATAATGATTCCTGAAACTGGAAGGAAATTTACAGGAGGCGAACATTATCTGTCCGGGTTAGCCTGCGCGGCATGCTTAGGCTGATCCGAGAGTCACGTCAACGTGAGTAGGAGTCCTGTAGACGTGACTAGGAGACATGTAAACAAATCAAACTTACGTGGACTCAAACCAAATTCTCCAAAGTGGAAACAATTCAAAAAGTAAAAAACAAAAATAATTAACAAACTCCCACGGAAAGACATCGCCGCTGGCTGGTTCAACTCTTGCGATGATCAACACATCTTGTCGGATTTATGTAATGCATAATATAATCAAACGCGGAAGCGATTTTAAATATTGTTAGTCGACAATTTATTATGAATTGCCTTTTAAATTAATATTCCATGTACACTGTCTAGAACTTTTATCCAACCTTTCACATTATGTGTTATATAATTCGCTGGGGTATTCTTCTACAACAACATAATATAATAATTTAAACAGGCATACGGTTAGGTATATCTTCTTCTTATTATTCCTGGTAATATGCAGGGGTCATATAGGTTGATACAGTGCATCAGCTGCGGGCTTTTAATTCGTGAAAATGTGCTCATGTTATAAACTTTTTTAAATATCGCCAATAAATGTTCTTTCATCTTGTAATACAGGCCTGTATGTAAAGTGTTGGCGATGTTATCGAAAATGTGAGCCGTCTCGCGAAAAACCAACATTGTGTCAACCCTGATACGTTTAAGCATGTCGAGCAGGCTAACCAGGACAGACACCTTTCGCCTCCCATGGATTTTCTTTTTCGGGGATCATAACTCTATACCTCTATCCCCTTTGAGACAGAATGTGTCGCCCGGATTAGTCTGCGCAGATGCCATTATGTTGGTTTTCTCGCGGGACGGCTCATTTATCGGAATATGTTTTAGTCAATTGGCCATTTGTACGACATGTCTGCCGCAAATCCCTAAGGGTGAATTGGAAATTCAAGCAAAACATACCTTTGAGGAAGGGAAGTTGCGGTTTGATTGAGATTTTATTTACCACTTACTCCTTAAGGGATCAAACAGAATATATACGCAGCTCATTTTTGATGCAATCTTTCGAGTGTTTGATTGTTTGGTGTTAAACGCCGTTTTCAACGATTTTGCAGGTATAACACGGCGTTCCCTTAGTTGTACATACTACTGCTCCATTCATTCTGACAACAGTCGTAATGTGTATCCTGCAATCCTGAGTCTTTGGTATGACCCGGCCGGGGATCGAACCCGCACTCAAGGTTAACGCTCTACCATTACCCCACCGGGGCGTCACCTAGTCTCTAGGGATGGTAAACTAGTCTTGGTTTATACACTGACCATTACCATTTCGAAGTGTTAAAGAATCCATTTCCCAGTCACATAGAGTGTGTTGGTTAGATAGAGAAATGTCCACCATAAAGGATATCCTTATTCCAGGTGTTAAAGAACCCATTTTCCTGTCACATATACCTTGTTGGTTAGTCAGGAAAGTAGCCATCATAGTGGACATCCTTGTTACAGGTGAGAAGAATACCCATTCACAATCAAGAAAGTTGCCACCATAAATTACATTTTTGTTCCAGGTGAGTAAAACCCCATTTCCTAGTCACATACAGTTTGTGAGTAATCGAAATGTCCATCATAAATGACATTGTAAGTAAGTCGGGGAAATATCCTCATTCCAGATGTTAAAGAATCCATTTCCCAGTAAAATATAGTTTGTAGGTAAGTCGGGAAAATATCCTCCATAAAAGACATCCCTCATTCCAAATGTTAAAGAATCCATTTCCCAGTAAAATATAGTTTGTAAGTAAGTCGGGGAAACATCCTCCATAAAAGATATCCCTCATTCCAGAGGTTAAAGAACTAATTTCCCACTAAAATATAGTTGTTAAGCAAGTCGGGAAAATATGCCCCATAAAAGACATCCCTCATTCCAGATGTTAAAGAATCCATTTCCCAGTTATAGTTTTAAGAAAGTCGGGGAAATATCCTCCATAAAAGACATCCCTCATTCTAGATGTTAAAGAACCCATTTCCCAGTTAAATATAGTTTGTAAGTAAGTCGGGGAAATATCCTCCTTAAAAGACATCCCTCATTCCAGATGTTAAAGAACCCATTTCCCACTAAAATATAGTTCGTAAGTAAGTCGGGGAAATATCCCCCATAAAAGACATCCCTCATTCCAGATGTTAAAGAACCCATTTCCCACTAATATATAGTTTGTAAGTAAGTCGTGGAAATATCCTCCTTAAAAGACATCCCTCATTCCAGAGGTTAAAGAACCCATTTCCCACTAAAATAGTTTGTAAGTATGTCGGGGAAATATCCTCCATAAAAGACATCCCTCAAAAAATTCCAGATGTTATAGAATCCATTTCCCAGTTAAATATAGTTTGTAAGAAAGTCGGGGGAATGTCCGCCAGCTGAAATGAGAAGAGCGCAATGCTTCCTGTTTGAGAGAGGTATAAACAGTATTAGTTCTGTCAGCTGATATGAGAAGAACAGCAATGCGTGCTGGTTGAGAGAGGTATGGAAATTATCAGTTCCGACAGCCGAAATGGGCAGAGCAGCAATGCCTCCTGTTTGAGAGAGGTATGGAAAGTATTAGTTCTCTCAGCTGAAATGAGAACAGAAGCAAATGCCTCCTGTCTGAGAGAGGTATGCAAATTATCAGTTCTCTCAGCTGAAATGTGAAGGGAATTAAATGCCTCCTGTTTGAGAGGTGTGTGAAAATGAAGAGCGGCAATGCCTCCTGTTTGAGAGAAGTATGAATACTATCAGTTCGGTCAGCTGAAATTAGAAGAGAAGCAAATGCCTCCTGTTTGAGAGAGGTATTACCATTATCAGTTATGTCAGCTGAAATGAGAAGAGAAGCAAATGTCGCCTGTTTCAGAGGTGTGTCAAAATGAAGAGCCACAATGCCTACTGTTTGAGAGAGGTATGAAAATGATCAGTTCTGTCAGCTGAAATGAGAAGAGAAGCAAATGCCTCCTGTTTGAGAGATGTATGAACATTATTAGTTCTGCCAGCTGAAAGGAGAAGAAAGCAATGCTTCCTGTTTGAGAGAGTTATGAACATTATACGTTATGCCAGCTGATATAAGAAGAGGGACAATGCCTCATGTTTAGAGAGGTATGACTATTATCAATTGTATGGCTGTGTTTCTAAAGTTGGATCATATTCACACTCTGACAAGCAATGTGCATGTGTCCAATACGGCTAAGACATGTAACCAATTAGACCCTTTCCCGCATAAAGAAGCTGTTTGCAGCAGAGGACTTTTGAAAACATCGTTTCATTTTAAGGAGAATTTGCTCATTTCTCCTTTTGCCACAAGCTTTTATCTCCAATCAATATTTACTTTCATATATACAGATGTTATATTATATGTATGCTAGATGTGTTTAGTGTCGTATGATGCAGATGTGTTGTGTTGGGGAAAGGGATTATAAGAGTTTCAATTTTGACCTTTAAACCTGGTTTAACTAAAGAGATGCAAAACCTCAAGATGAGCCTCATACTTCTTCGCTCACAATGTTTTCAAATGTTGTCAGCTGAAATGCGTCAAATGTCATCTGTATATATATATATTACGACGACTTGACAAAGTGAGTTCCCTTTGATGTTATATAGATAGATTTTATTGTGCAAAACAAGATGTACTGTGGCCCCTGCGAACATACCACGCATATACTTTCATTACGTCACAATGTTACCATGGTGAGAGGCAAGGTGTATAAGCAACGCTCAGACACATATTGAGGGGCTTATTTTGCTGGTCTTCTGGCATGAGAGAAACACGTTTAAGATTTGGTGTAATAATTTAGAAATGATGTTTGGTTTGATAAGTAGACAATATCATCTATAGTAATAAAGATGTAGAAACACAACGCGAGTATTTAATATTTATATTTGTGGTACGTCTTTGTGTCACATATGAGGTACGCACTTTTCATGGTGTTCGTAACCAGGACAACACAATTTGATAGTTATGTTATATACCGTTCGGACTTGTGCTGTCGTGGACAATGTGAAACACGTGTGATGGCGTGGACAATGTGTGAATCGGGACACTTGTAATTCATCTTACATCAACTGTTGGCGAGGTGTGGTTTCTGACGTAGCAAGACTATCAAACCGTAAGTTGCTATATTTTTTCACTTCTTGCAGCCAAATGGCGGAACAAGTATTTTTTAAAATGATTTCAATGTATAGACGACCAAATTAATCATCCCAATACCACAATGGGAGCACAAGGCATAGCTAAAATAGTTTCAAATATTGATGGTTCAAACCCGAAAGAATATAAAGATTGGATCAAAAGAATCGAAAGTCTAGTGTATCTGATGACCGAATAAAATGAATAGCATATCAAGCAAGTAAGTGAGTCCAGTTAGTGACTTTTTGAAGAGATATTTAGAAGTTAATCCAACGAATGACTGGAATAAAATAAAGGCTGAGATAAAATTGAGTTTCGGGGATGTTGTGGATTCGCAACATATACTATTTCTTTTGCGCCAAGCCAAACAACGACCCCATGAAACTGTACAGGTTTACGCTGAACGACTTTAAGCGATGAGCGAGGACGCTTTCGAAGAGCAGTCACATGATCCTGCACAAAAACAATTATTTGTCTACTTCATAGATGGTTTGTACAAAGACGCAATTAAAATGAGAGCCATGAGAGAAAACCCCGATAACTTTAATGCCGCCGTTATTATCACAGCACATGCATAAAAAATTCAAAACGTTTTCAGTTAAGAATAGGTAACAACATTCAGGGAATTCGTCTAGTTCACAAGGTCACTTCAAAATCGCTCCTCAGACTGTCCATATTTGTCAAGCTCATGTGCGTAAACATCCTGATTTACCCACATATACAGAATATGAGGTCAATATATTTGATTTAGGTATGGTTGACTGTAAACCAGGTTTAATCATGACTGATTTCCAAGAATCGAAAGATACATGTTATGCTCGTGAATAGTACAAATAAGAATATAACCTTTAAACGCCGTACACCTGTTGCTCTAGTTAAAAGACTTAAGTTAGGGGAAATATCGTCCCTATGTCAAGAAGGCCATGGAGGTAAATCTAGGAAAAATGTACTAAAACAATTTGACTTTGAGAATGTAGACGTCCAAACAAAATACAAAAATATAGTTATGGCTTTATTGAATAAAAACAGTGACTTGTTTGCGAGAACTGATGCACAAATACGTCATACAGAAACGGTAAAAATGAAAATAGATACTGGTTACCTTCCCCTAATTAAACTGACACCATATCGTGTACAGTTTAATAATAGAAAAATAATTGATAAAAGCATAGGAGAAATGCTTGATGCAAACATTATTGAAAGAAGTAGGTCAGAATGTTCATTTTCTGTGGTCATTGTAGATAAGAAAGATGGGTCAAAACCATTCAACGTAGATTTCCGCCAGTTGAATAAAATATAAAAAACAAAAGATGACATCCCCATTTTATTAGACAATGCCAAGTATTCACCTCACTTAACCTTAAATCCGATAGCAAGAAAAACAGCTTTCACGGGCCAACGTTGACTATTTCATTTCAATGTCATGCCCTCAGGCCTCAATACCGCTCCCGCAGTGTTTCAAGAACTAATTAATCATGGCATTGAAGGGTTAAGTGATTTTTCGGTAGCCTACCTAGATGCTATCTTGATTTATTCGGAAAATATAGACGAAGAATTGGCACATGTAATTCTTCAATCGCTTACGTAAGCATCAATTGCGTCTAAAGATAAATAAATGTAGTCCCTTGAAATCTGGAATCAATTACTTCAGCTTTGTGATAGATAATAACGGTTTCCAGCCTGAGCAAAAGAAGGTTAATGTAATAATGACATTACCGCCCATACGACTGTTAAGGAAGTAAGGAGTTTCATTGGAATGTGTAGTTACTATCGTCGCTTTATCCACAATCTTTTCAAATGTGGCTGAACCAATTATAGCACTGGCTCGAAAGTATGCCAAGTTCAAATGGACTGATGAATGTCGGTCAGCTTTCGATGAACTGACAAGTGCACTTGTACGGTTACCACTCCTTTGTTTTCCTGACCAAAATCTTCCTTACACGCTCTATACTGATGCTAGTGATAGGTGCATATGTGCTTGTCTGACACAAACTGTTGATGAATCTGGATCAAATGTTGAACGACCTATTTACCATCTTTCACATATGTTAGGATATACCAAGACACGTTGGTCCACAATGCCAAATAGTTCGCTCTTTAGAACATAGATCATTATTTACATAATGCAGAGTTCACCATTAAGTATGACCATTGACCCCTTGAGTATTTATTGAAATCGCCTATGCAAAATACAAATGTTTCATTATGGGCTCTTTCCATTGCTGGCTATATCTGTAAGAGTGAGTATCTTCTAGGCACGGAGAATTCGGTCGCTGACCTACTTTCCCGTGTGTCCCATATTACGGAACAAACCGATGATTTCCCTTTGATCGACCCTGACATAAGTAGCAAAACTTATGAAATAGGTGCTCTAAATTTCAATCGGTTTGATCCGAAGGATTATGCACGTTGCAAGACCTAGTTTTCAGACAAGGTACCAAAGCCCACCTACAAAAAAACTCTTAATATGATAGATGAACAAAATAAAGATGAGGTCATACTCAAACTGAAACAAGACTTAAAAAATGATACTTTATCGCTTTCTGTTGCTAGGAAATATGTTATCTTAGACAATGTATTGTATTACATTTCTGACTCAGAACCATGTTTACGACTTTGTTTCCCAAATCAGTTACAATATGTTGTTATAACTGAATGCCATTATGCATTAGGACATTTAGGCCTTGATGAGACCAATGAATCAATCCATGCCAAATACTATTGGGTTAATTAGTATAAACATGTTACGGCTTATGTAAACAAGTGTGTTACTTATCAATTAAGAAGCAATCAAAAAGCATCGACAACTGCAAGAAATGGATATTCCCCCTTTTGCGTGGTCAAAATGTGCTATTGATGTATGTGGTCCCTTTACAACGTCTCTTACAGGCAATCGTTATATTGTAACTCGGACTGACCTATATAGTGGTTACCCAGAGGCATTCGCGTGTCCAGATAAATCGGCTCAGACGATAGCCGAATTAATCGCTGATGGAATATTCCCCAGGTAGTCGTGTCCTCTTGAACGTTTGTCCGATAACGGGTCCGAAAATGTATGTTAATGCAGTTGCTAAGGAAACATTGGCAGCCCTCAATATCCGCTGCCACGTTACTACCTCATTTTACCACCCTCAAAGTAATGGCGTTGTTGAAAGATACCGTCGGACTTTGATAGTCATAATCTAAATAAAAGTTAACACTAATGAAGGTACTTTGGATATGTTTTTGAACCAAGCTTTGGCAGCTATTAGATTCGGTGTAAATGAATCCACATAAAACCCACCTTTCTTTTTATTGTATCATCGTAAGATTATTCTCTCACTTGATTACCTATTAAAACAAAGACGAACACATCATGGTGAAGAACCACTTAAACTTGCTTCGGAACAAAAGCATAACAACTTTCTTTGAGTACATTAGAACCGAAAAAAAGCAAAAAAGAAAATGAATACATTGGCAAATAAAAAGTAATATGTTGAATTGAAAGTAGGTCACACCGTCTACTATAAAAACAATAGAAATCTAAATTGGACAATAAACGGAAGCCATACTACCGTATCATTGAAAAAACATCCCTCGTTACATGTATCATAATTATTTTTTAGATGGCTCCACCACTAAGGTACGTGCGGGAAATCGTTACTGCCGTCCAATTATGTTGTATCCCCATTTAAATCAAGGTTCCGATACACATTTTAAAAGGTCATATATATAGGATCTGCTGACATGAGTTGTCATTTTATATAAATGTCTTGGACGAGTTTAATACGGGTAACCAAATCGACGGCGAAGCCGGCGATATTTCCCGTCAATAGGTAATGTGTATGAACTTTGCAAAACTTTGCTATACTGTCTTTCCAAAAATTGTGTCCAGAGTTTTTCGATGCAGTCACGATTCTGCTACGTTTTGATGGGATGAAAAGAAAACATCGAAACAAAAAAACCTTCTACAGAAAATAGTTAAATATGATAATACGTACTCGATAAAGGAACGAGCACAAGTAATTTTATGTGAGATCATCTGCGTTTAATAACACTCGTCGTCTATTTCTAAAACGAGTTCAAATACAAACTCATAAGGGTTTTTTGACTTTCCGGAAGTAACAAATGTAAATTCCTGTAATATGACGTCATGTTATGTTTAAAACGCGGTACGTCAGACGTAAGACACATCTTCAGTCCTGACTGACAACAAATTCTTCGAACTGACACATATCCTACACATTCTCATTTTCATCTATGGCCTTCTTTGTTAAACCATTCGATTAATTTTTACAATAATTGGTTAATTGAACAAAGAAGGTCATAGATGAAAATGAGCTTTCAGACTGACATTTTTAAAAAGATACTGTGTAACTTGTTAAAGTTAACTAAAGTTGTATCCCTTTGTTTAATTGGATCCATTTGTTTTTCATAGGTCAACAACAAAAAAGAAAACATGAATTCTGGTTAGTACTGGTTAAAATATCCTATCAACTAAAGCCTTTAAATTTTTAGACACATGCATATATCGCCAATGTTCACACTGCATATAACTTATCAAGTATGAAGTTATCAAGTCCAAAAGATAGAAAATCTCAAAACGGTTGTATAAATTGTTAATAGAATTTCAATGGTTAGATATTGTTTATCTGTTATGATTATTTAAGATATGATTCAACACTTTGTAATCACACAGGTAACTTGTTATACTTGTGCCGAAATGACAAACATTTGTTTCTAGCTATATTTTTTATTTATATTTCAGGTATATTCATTTGTGTTCGACCAAGCAAGGGAAAAACAATTTCCTGTCCCTAATGTGGATTATTTTATACAGTAGACAACATCAGCAAGAAGACCTTGTAAGACGGGCAGTTGAACTTAATGTCCCTGTACAGCTCGATATAGAAAAAGATGAAGAGGCGTTAATTCCCATAATGAAAGGCGATTCTAAGTCAAACCTGACCTACACAGGCTACTTTGGACCTCGTTTAGCGACCACTTATATACACATTACTAGGAATTCAGAAATTTCTGATTAAATAAATAATAGTATTTGCTGGGTGATAATATCATGGATGTGAGAGGTTTTACTATAGCCGGTGATTTTTGTGACTCAAAAACTTACCGCACTCTGATAACATAACTTGGCATATAGTCAGTGGAAAGAATAAATACAATTTTATTGCGAACAGCAATATTCAGAGAATCAATGATTGAAGACTTCGAGGACACTTTAGATAAGATAATTCTGATTAACACTGAAAGTGGATTTTTTTATTACTAATTGACAACAGGATGTTCTGCTTTTGCAACAATTGTATTTAAAGTTATAACTTAATTATTAAAAGTCATCTGCATGTGGGACAGGGTTAAACACTAATACATGCTTGTACATAAAGCTTTAGGGAAAAACATTTTATACCATGACAAATGATAGTTTGATGTTATCCCTGAAAATATTTTTGGAAAGGATGAAATCTGTCCAGAAATTTCTCATTCCCTACACATATTCAAGAAGTTGTCTGCTATTCTTCCACAGCCAAGCATTACAAGTTATGAGTATACTAATTTAACCTATTACCTAATACTAAATTTTGTACATGTAAATTATTTTATGCTTCTATCTTAGTTAACCCTTTCCCACATACAGAGGAAGTCTGTAAGTGGTAAAGGGTTAACCATTTGCTACATGTAGATGCTTTCTGACGCCTCTGCAGCAGACAAATTTTGAAAACAGTTTTGCAAATGGAGAAATTGCTCAAAATTGGCAATTTCTCCTTTTGTCTAATTTCTAAATGTGTTTTATCTCTATTAAATTAATTGAGAGTATCAGTATTTGTATCTAGGTGTTCCCAAAAGCGTTTGCTGCAGATTTGTTGAATGTGGGAAATATATTAATTTTGTAGACAATTGAATTTTGAGATTGGTCAAAATTGGCAATTTCTCCTTTTGTCACAATGTTTTCATCTCTGTTTAATTAATTGAGATTATCAGTATTTCTTATCAAGATGCTTTTAAGTCGTTTGCTGCAGATTTGTTGTGGGAAATATATGAATATTATAGACGATTGAATTTTGAGATAGAGTAAACTGCACTGAAAGAAAAAAAAATTGCGCTATTTAATTGTTTTATTTTTTCTCACAATGTTTAAGCAGTACTTCAAATGTCACCTGCATCAAATAAAGAATTGTAAATAGAAAAGTATTCTGAACTGATGATAAGAAAATAAAAGATGTTTAGCTCACCTCAAGTGATCGAGCTATTGAGGTCGCATTTTGTCCGTCCGTCGTGCATCATCAGCAATTGCGTGCTACATGCTGTTTTTTGCATCCGATATTTATGAAAGTTTATCAGAACATTTATCTTCATCAAATTTAGGACAAGTTCGAAACTAGGCCATATGAGGTTAAACACTAGGTCACAAGGTCAAATTTAAGGAATATCTTGTTAACACTATGGAGGCTTCATTTTTTACTTTAGGATGTTAGCACTTTATCAGAATGTTTGTCTTGATGATTAGTAGGCCCAATCTAAATATAGGTCATGTCAGGTCAAAAGGTTGGTCACTGGGCCAAATGGAAGGAAAAATCTTGTTAACTCTCTAGAGACCTGGAATTTTGCTTCAGCAACTTGAGATATTGTCAGAATTTCAAGTTTGAATATGGGTCATGTTTGGTAAAAAACTAGGTCACAAGGTCAAATTGAAGTAAAATCTTGTTAATACTGGAGAGTGCACTTTTAACTTGAAAATATTGAAACTTTTCAGATTGTTTGTCTTGTTGATATGTAGGTCACATTTGAATATGGGTCATGTCCAGTAAAAAAATAAGTAGGTCACATTGATGGAAACTCTTGTTTAAACTATAGAGGCTGCACATTTTTCTTTAGCAGCCTGAAAAGAAATTTTGTCATAATACTATTTATGTCAAGTTCAAATATGGGTCATATTGACCCTAAAACTAGGTCACCAGGTAGAATTGAAGGGATATCTTGTTAACATTCTGGAGGCTGTATTTTTAACTTAAATATTGAAACTCTATCAGAATGTTTGTCTTCATGATAGTGTAGGCCAAGTTTGAACATGGGTCATGACATGTATGGTCAGAAAGTATGTTACAAGGCCAAATATAAGGAAATCGTGTTAACGATCTAAGAGGACGCATTGTTTGCTTTAGCAGATATTTTGTCAGAATGTTTGTCTTAATCATATCTAGCCTCTTGGTCAAATTCAAATGTTGGTCATATTGACTCTAAAACTAGGTCACTGTGCCATTGATGGAATATCTTTTCAACACTTTGGAGACAGTATTTTTCATTTCAGAAGTTTGAGACTGTCATGTGTTTTTCATTAGAAATCTCATTGCTAGGCTGATTTAGGGCCATCATGGCCCTCCGTGTTTAGTTTTTTATTAATTATACATGTACATACATCGTATAGTACTTTCTGTTTGCTTAACCCTTTCCAACCTGGAACAAATCTGCAGCAAACCAATTTGAAACTATTTTGGTTATATTTTGGAAAATGTCTTAATAGGAAATTGTAATTATTTGAGTAAACACATTGTGACAAATGGGGAAATTGCTCATCGTGAACAATATGTCCTTTTGGAACATTGTATCATGCAGAGGTGGTAGAAAGGAACTACATGTATTGCAATTTGTTACATTTAGATGTATCATGCTTTACTAAAGACTAATTTTAAAGTAATCTCCTTCAAATTCCTTGTATGTGGAAATGGGTTAATAAATGCTTCTGTTATGCCATTGTATCATATATATTAGGTTATTTTTTAAAGCTTTGTGTGTAAAATATTTTCTTTCACGATATCTACAACAATTAAAGTTAATATTTGACCTTGAATGTTACACTTTTACTGTTCAGCTCACCTGTGGACAAAGTGCTTAATGTGAGCTATTGTGGTCACATTTTGTCCTGCGTCCGTCCGTCGTCAATAATTGCTTTGTTAACACTCTACAGGCTACACTTTGCATCAGATCTTCATCAAATATATCAGAGCATTTATCTCTATCAAATCTTAGACAAGTTGGAATACGGGTCATATTGGGTCAGAAACTAGGTCACTAGGCCAAATTGAAAGGAAATCTTGTTAACACTCTGGATGATGCATTTCTTACTTGAGCATGTTGAAACTTTTTCAGAATGTTTGTCTTGATGATATGTAGTCCCAAGTTCAAATATCTAGGAAAGAATTCAACACAAGAAGCTGAATTCTGCTTTAGCATCTTCAAATTGTGTCTCTTAATGATATCTAGGTCAAGATATTGGTCATGCCAGGTCTAAAAATAGGTCACTAGGCCAACTTGAATGAACAAGTTGTTAAAACTCTGAGGCCGCATTTCTACTTTGAGCAAGTTGAAACTTTGTCAGAATGATTGTCATGTTGATATCCAGTCCATGTTCGAATATGGGTCATTTCAGGTAAGAAAAATAGGTCACTATGCCAAATAAAGGAAATTCTTGTTAACATTGAAGGTTGCATTTTGAATCTATGTCAGAATAATTGTCTTGATAAGATTTGCATAAGAAATCACAATGCATAATTCAGGTGAGCGATCTAGGGCCGTCATGGCCCTCTTGTTTAAAAATCAATTTTAAGCCGAAAGTTCAAGGTGGTCCATTGTGATCACTCACTGTACGGCGTACGTCAAACTGTCAAATTTTCTCTGAAACAGCTGATGAAATATTTATCAAACTTGACATGAATGTTACTTCAAAAATTGTTTAACAATTTATATTCTACCTATAAATGTGTTTAATGCGGAATCAAAAGGTGGTGGAAATTGCAAAGTTTTAAGTTTTATCCTGTGAATCCGCTTCTTCTAATTTCAAGGCCGAGCCCCATTAGCTCAGTCGGTAGCGACGAGGGCTGTCAATCCAGGGGTCGTGAGTTCGAATCCCGGCTCGGC